>LPNX010596393.1:0-14503 GCA_001517045.1 Pseudotsuga menziesii | reverse complement strand
TGTGGGGGAGAGACAAAGGGATGGGGATGGGGATGGGGAGAGAGAGAGAGATATGGATGGCGATGGAAGGAGAGAGAGAGGGAGGGAGAGATGGATAGAGAGAGAGAAAGAAGGGGATCAGGGGAGAGAGGGAAGGTGAGAGACAAAGGATGAGGGGAATGAACAAGGGAAGGAGAGAGAGAGAGAAAGAAGAGGATGTGTAGAATACCTCTTATACCTCAATGCCATTGTGTGTGAAAAATGGGTAAAATTTAAGGCAACTTACCCTAGCGAGAGGATCTCCTCATTTGCAACTTTATTAGTATACAAGCCATAAATATATATATGTATTCTTATAAGTCCATAGTATGTGGAAAAATCTTACTGGAATTTCTCTCCTTTCAAATGTAACATCTCCTTTAGTGTTAAACAAGTTAAAGCCTTGATACAACCACAACAACTTCTGCTGCTAACATAAATCATACATACAATGCCTTTCATTATCATAGAGCCTTTAAACAGAACTACTGTATGGATAAGAAAACATTATGCTACCAATACTTTCCTTGATTTTCTTTTCCTATATTTTTAATAAAATCAGCAAGGTTGCACAAACAAATGCTGAGTAACAAAACTAAGCCAATACATGGAAATGAAATAATTCAGACGTCAATACTAGAGAGACTGAAACAATTTGGACATCAACACAAAAGAGACGCTGGTATACGTGGTTCACCCAATCCCCTGGGCTACGTCCACAAAAGGTCACATCTAGTGACATTTATTATATCAAAAGGTTACAATCCGCAACCACATGGCTGCCATAATTATTTTCTGTTCTTTGCATAAAATCGATCAACTACAATATGAACTTTATAAAATTCCAACAAGTTCTCTTATCTGAGAAAAATAGGCATCCCACCCTTTACTCAAAATGCTGGGATATAAATTCATAATGAAAAAAATCAAACAACCGACAAGGGCCCTAGTGCTCGATATTTTTAACAATTCAATAATTACTTGTAAGCTGGAATTTTGAGACACAGAATTAACAGTAATGTACCTAATATAGACACTGCCAAAATTTAACTGAAACCAACAATAATATAGACACTGCCAAAATTTCACTGAAACCAACAATTGGTTCCTCAGGTTAACCCCAAAAATACGCAATCAAATTCTTGGGAATTGCCTACCCCAATCTCCCATATTTAAGGTATTATAAAACTTGAGTTTTGGGGCTGTGCAAGCCTTTCAAGATCTGAACTTCTTCATGACTCTCATAGGGATTATCCATTTAACCCGATAACAAAACGGATGACTAGAAATGAGGGAAAGCAGTAAATTAAGCATTTCATATGCTACGAGATTTATGAAAAAATTGAAAGCATATCCCTGTGAATCGTGATTGTTTACAAACCTCCTTCACACAACAAACACACAACAAAGAAAAATGACCCTCCTTCCTTTGAACCAACCCATTTTAGACATATGTATGCGCACCTTAATGCGGGGTCCATACAAGGTGAAATGACTTCATAATTAGGGGTATAGTAAGTCGCTTTCAAATTGAAGCGTTGGTATAATAACTACTCCCAGGAACAACTTGGATTCCAAATTTTCATAGCAGCGAATAACCACAGAGAAAGGAAATAATCCACACAGTAAAAATAATCTAATTCTACACTTGCATAACCCACAACAAAGTGACTGGTCCACATCCCTCTCCATATGAAAGAAGGGCCGTAAATATTGTATAAGAATCTGCCTTGTAACTTTAGTGTTGATACGCTTTTATTCACAGCCATTCCTTTTTCGTTTGGTAACTATGGCGCCTTAGAGGAGTCGCCTATGTCTTTGGTCCAAGGATGGCCAAAAAGGCCGCAATCTACAGTCTATACACAGAGTCTTAATTAACAGCCAGGGCTCTTACGATTTTGCAGTCTTATTACACAGGGTCTTAATTAACAGCCAGGGCTCTTATGATTTTGCAGTCTTAATACACAGGGTCTTAATTAACAGCCATGGCTCTTACAATAATCGAGATCAAAACACGGACGTCCAATCCAATGCAAGCGTTGAGTCAGAACCCATTCAAAAAGACATTAATCATTGGAGTTATATCCAAACCTTGAAAAACGTAGCGAACCTTCACTGTTTTCTCTATTGAAAAATAGACATTATTATCTAAACGAAACACATGGAAACATGCAATAATGGGTCATGCCCTACCATTCAGAACTACCCAGACACTTCCGAGATTCACCATGAGTATCTGGGATCTATAATTTGTAGAAGGTGTATAAGAAAGATATAGACAGTGGATCTATGGATTTTCGACCATATCCGCTTCCATCAGGCCAGATGGTCGCTGCATCGATCTAGATTTTAATAATGAAGTTCCACATAACTTTGATGCACCAGGGTTCACAGCCATAACCGCATTTGTCCTACCTCTAACAAGGGTTTTTGTGAAACCCTGCGCAGGTATTTTAACTCTTGGGATCGCATATAAGCAAATCACGTCCAGGCACACAATGTGTATAATCCTAAATCAATTAAAAAAATGGTGTACCAAACAAAACGCAAAAAACCACAATCAACATTGCATAACGAGAAGCACATACCATGATCAGAGTAGATTCAGTTTTTTTTCCTTCTCCAAGCGCATACCTCTCACGTATAAGGAGGAGAGATCGGTTCCACTATCCATAGCACGCCCCCCCAATTGAACCTAAATGACAATTTAAATAACCCTCATCATTAATCCTCCACGAGGAAACGAAGGAAAGAAATAAATATTCCCCTTTATTCCCTCTTCCCAACTAAGAAAGAATAAAATATCTACCTCTAATCGCTCCTTCCACGAAGGAAATAAATCTGCGTAAACCCCCTCCATTCGGCTCTCCTTAAAGGAAGATCCCTTTTTCATCTTAATGGAGGCAAGTGGCCAAAAATATCCACATTACTCTCCATAATGACACCTTTGCTCAATGAAACACTAAAAATCAGGAAAATGGTTGGTGTAAAGGAATCATTCCACTTTAAAAACTTTCCCGTATTAACTACAAGAACAGAACCATTTAATAAATAAAAATTCATCAAATCGCGTCCTTTGTTTTATGAAAAATTCCATGGATTTTAAAAAGATATTATTCTAAAATAACTTTTATTTCAAAATACCGGAATGCAACTAATCTCTTTAGGCTTTAAATAATCTTTCATCGCAGTGTATTTAATAAAAGCAATTAGCTCACGTATTGCTTTAGACCTCTCAAATATTCATGATCACTAGTTGGTATGTGTTGAGTTGACCAATATTTTACTTGGTTAGATTAAAGGGGGCTGCTATTATCGAGCTTAGCAAGACTTGCTATTATTTAACATTTTTGGATTGATAGGCACTGTGTGTCCTATCATTGTTAGTACGAGTTTCCCTTTCGAGGTATGATGTTTGCTGATATATGTCAGCATATATTATTCAAGGGTAACTGGTATACCATCATCTAAAATAATCATGGTATGCTGATATAATTATATCAGCACATGTTCCTCTCAAATTTCTAGTGTGACCGCAACACATAGCCTTTTAACACATTAAACCCTAGGTTGTTATCCTTTTATGTTGCAGTTGAAGAATTCTTCTTTATCAAGGGGTTAATCATATTAGAATTAAATTAACCAGGCTATTGTTTTAGTTGGGATAATTACACCAAAAGCGGAGCCCAAAACTTACCCCTAGTATGGCCATATTAAGATGATATTTACGACTATGACAACAAATTTTGGCTCCCTACCCCTTCATCATTTTTTTCCCCGTGGGTTTAGTCTCTCCTCGTTAAGTCACAACAGAGTATTAAGTCTCCTAAGTTTACTACTTAGGTAAATAACTCGTATAGATTATCGAGGTCTCGTTTCTGGTGGGGCCTTGGCCTTGAGCTCCTCGCCAGAAACAGGTACAATAAACATTCATCATTTACAAATTATTTAGGGGTATGCAAGAGTGACATTACATCCGTTCCCCCTTAAAAATAACACCGTCCTCGGTGTTCTTGTTTTTTTGCCTATTTCCATATTCTCATGAGTCATCTTTTTGCTCTGAAATTTTTTTTTTGGGGATCTTTCCGTATTTTCATAAGTCGCCATGGTTCAAAACCTATAGTTTCCGGTAATAAGATTGGGTCTAGCCCAAAGTAAAACATGTTGAACTTTATAATTCAGCTTAATCATAAACACTCGATCTTCTTGCACAACCATGAATATAGTTCATGGAACATTTTCTAGTATTCATTTTTGTATCAATAAACTAATTGATTCGACTGCAATCCATGTTTACTTATCTTTGGGCGGTCATTTTAATTCTAACCATTGGATATTTATATAGTCATCATCGACATGTAACAAGCTAGTTACTTGGAAAAAATTCATTAATAAGCTTTATGCTCGTTATACTTCCAAACTATCCCTTGAGTTCCTTTCTCATTCTGGTGTGGTCTTACATCAATTTTCTGAGGTTACTCTCCTTTTTAACCACTAGTTAAAATTTTTCTCCTCAGTGACATCAGACAGTGTCCTGTCTTCCAGATTTCCAGTTTTTCCTAGGTCTTATTCTTGCCACACCATATGCCTAACACCAATGTGCTCACGCGGCAATCACTTGCCTAACACCATTGTGCTCCTGCAGCATATTTGCCTAACACCAATGTGCTCACACGATACTCATTTTCCTAACATCATTGTATGCCCACGGCATAAATTTTCCTTAAATGTTCATTTCACCCTTTGACTATTTGTGACACACACAACTTCGGTGCTTAACGTGGCTTCACCATTGTTTCCTAATTCGTGAATCAACTTCACGGATAATTAAATATGATTGACATTTATCTATAGATATTAATTCCATCAATTTAATCAACATTACACGGGTCGTAATGTTTAGTAATTTCTATCATCATTCAGGATTCATACAGTCCTGTGAAATAATTCCTTACTCAATTTTAGGAATTTGAGTGCAACTGGTTCACGCAAGCAAATGTATATTCCATAATGTGATACTGGTCATAACCCTTGTATCACCCTATAAGGTTAGCACATAAATAACATAATCCATGGTTCATACAACCCTAGAAATCTCACATCTTATAATAAGTCAAGTAATCCAGCACGCGTTCTTAGCTTCATTATTAAGCTAGTGAACATAGACTTCTTGGTAAATACCTGCAATGTTAGTGCATAACATTATTTCAATTCTTAGCTTCATTATTAAGCTAGTGAACATATACTTCTTGGCAAATACCTTCAATGTTAGTGCATAACATTATTTCAAATTTATTCCCGTATCATTTTTAAATACTAATAGCAAAATCATCTTAACTTATGTGTCCTTGGATAGGGACATTTCCATTCTACACAATAATACAGAGTGGTAAGCTCGAGACGTGGAAATATTTGAGTGTTATTCGGTTCTACTTGCCTATTAGTATCCTTTGGAGGAAACATTATACTGTTTGTTGGGACCATCTTGTACTTCGAGTAACCCTCTGCAAGTCATGAATACACACATGCTAAACTTTCATAAAAACAATAATTGAAAAATGTTCATCACACCAAACTGTAGGTTTAGAACACCATCAATCCATGCTTTTAGCAAGTTCAAAGTTGACTTAACTCACTTTCACATGTGTCAAAATAGTTGAAGTTGTTTTGGCATGATATAAAATTTAATTTAATTTAATTTATTTATTTTTCTAGTCTAGCTCACATTTTAATAGGAGAACAACAATCATAATAGAGCATGTATTGATACTGTACTTGTCTTATCTCGCATCACATGGAATTACATTAATACCCTAAAGGGTATCATTTTTGTTAAGTTACCCTCTCTACTCTTGCAGTTAACCATTTAGCATCTGTCTTTAAATTGCATTCTGCGTGGTAGATTTGTTCTTAACGTTACATTGAACAATTCCTGATTATTTCTGGCCACAACTTATGGATAAGTCTAATCCTTTCTCCAGACTACAACTTCCTTCTACACAAAGGGTGTCTTCAAATTTTCCTCAAGCCGTGATGATTTCTAAGTTACCTAAAGCTTGGGATTTTTGCAAATATTTGACAATAATCAAATTCTTTCCGCATGATTTTTCATTATTTCCTAGAAATCATTATTACGATTTATGTCATTGCATAACTATTTAATATTTATTGCTAGGAACAAATGAACTTTTCTTTCCTTAGCTTTTCACAATAAAAGTTGCAGACAACTATATAAAAAAAAACTTTTGGAACACAGATGACTACCATGCCCAAGTCCAAGCTTATCTAAAAACACACACCCCTGACTAGCTAAGTCCAAAATTATCAAAGCAAGCCGAGGCTTCTGAAGTTTTTGACATTCACTAGAATGCATAACATTAGGATGATCTCTACAAGGTTTATATCTGATTGGGTTTAAGGTTTAAGATTTATATTCCTTTATGAGGTCATACTTCAAATCCACCTGGTATGTATGTACACCTCAATACCCACTTCCGTAACTTTAGTAATCAAATCTCTTATAGGATGGGGCATTATCCTACACACAAAGGAGTCACATACACCAAATTAGTATCTCACTATGTTGTGACCTTAAAAATATGATAATATTAATTAAAAAAGGAAATGCTTTTGAAATACCCTCGACATTGAGACAAGGTGACTGCCATTCCAAAGTCCAAATTTATCAAACCTCAAAATTCCACAAGTTGATGAACCATTACACAAAGCTATGGTCCTCATGCACATATTCTTGTGTTACGTAGGCCAAAATTTATGGAATTCTATGAATTTAAAATCTTGAAATTTAATAAACCCTTTAGAGATTGAACTTAAACCATTTCCAAACACATGATGAAATACACTTAACTACAAAAAGATTCTAAAATGAGGTGACTGCCATTTCCAAGTCCAGACAAATCAAACCCCAAAATTTCATAAGTTGATAAACAATTACACAAAACTATGGTTCACAGGCACAAAATTCTTGCGCTACCTGAAGTTAAAATTCCTGGATTCCTTTGAATTCAAAGTCTTAAAATTCAATAAACGCTAGAGACTGAACTTAAACCATTGTCAAACATACGATTGCCATTCCTGTTCAAGTTAAAAAAAAAGCCACAACTCAATATTCCTCAACAATTACACAAACTATGGCTCTCAAAAACGAACCTTTGCAGTACCTGATTTGGAAGCCTCAAACCCAAAGCCATCACATAGATCATATGGAAATACCCAACACAAAATTTTCATTTGGGTTTTTTTTTTTTTTCAAATAAATGCATATATAAAGAGATAATACAGATCAGAAAAAATTATTTTTACATTTTTGTTTTAATCCATCGATAATGGAGTACCATACCTTATCCCTACTATTTTATTACCTTATCCTCTTAGTTACCTCTTTCCTTCTTTGTCGGCTTGCTTAGCTGAGTTATTTCCTCGTTCATCCCCATCATGCATACAAACAATTCAGTGGATTGGTTAGGTTTCTAACATCTTCTTGTTTTCAAATTCTCATGCTGAGCCCAAATAGGCCCGAGTATTGTCACTCTGGATCTGATACCATATGTAGAATACCTCTTATACCTCAATGCCATTGTGTGTGAAAAATGGGTAAAATTTAAGGCAACTTACCCTAGCGAGAGGATCTGCTCATTTGCAACTTTATTAGTATACAAGCCATAAATATATATATGTATTCTTATAAGTCCATAGTATGTGGAAAACTCTTACTGGAATTTCTCGCCTTTCAAATGTAACATCTCCTTTAGTGTTAAACAAGTTAAAGCCTTGATACAACCACAACAACTTCTGCTGCTAACATAAATCATACATACAATGCCTTTCATTATCATAGAGCCTTTAAACAGAACTAGTGTATGGATAAGAAAAAATTATGTTACCAATACTTTCCTTGATTTTCTTTTCCTCTATTTTTAATAAAATCAACAAGGTTGCAGAAACAAATGCTGAGTAACAAAACTAAGCCAATACATGGAAATGAAATAATTCAGACGTCAATACTAGAGAGACTGAAACAATTTAGACATCAACACAAAAGAGACGCTGGTATACGTGGTTCACCCAATCCCCTGGGCCACGTCCACAAAAGGTCACATCTAGTGACATTTATTATATCAAAAGGTTACAATCCACAACCACATGGCTGCCATAATTATTTTTTGTTCTTTGCATAGAATCAATCAACTACAATATGAACTTTATAAAATTCCAACAAGTTCTCTTATCTAAGAAAAATAGGCATCCCACCCTTTACTCAAAATGCTGGGATATAAATTCATAATGAAAAAAATCAAACAACCGACAAGGGCCCCAGTGCTCGATATTCTTAACAATTCAATAATTACTTGTAAGCTGGACTTTTGAGACATGGAATTAACAGTAATGTACCTAATATAGACACTGCCAAAATTTCACTGAAACGGACAATTGGTTCCTCATGTTAACCCCAAAAATACACAATCAAATTCCTGGGAATTGCCTACCCCAATCTCCCATATTTAAGGTATAATAAAACTTGAGTTTTGGGGCTGTGCAAGCCTTTCAAGATCTGAACTTCTTCATGAATCTCATAGGGATTATCCATTTAACCCGATAACAAAACAGATGACTAGAAATGAGGGAAAGCAGTAAATTAAGCATTTCATATGCTACCAGATTTATGAAAAAATTGAAAGCATATCCATGTGAATCGTGATTGTTTACAAACCTCCTTCACACAACAAAAACACAACAAAGAAAAATGACCCTCCTTCCTTTGACCCAAACCATTTTAGACATATGTATGCACACCTTAATGCGGGGTCCATACAAGGTGAAATGACTTCATAATTAGGGGTATAGTAAGTCACTTTCAAATTGAAGCGTTGGTATAATAACTACTGCCACGAACAACTTGGATTCCAAATTTTCATAGCAGTGAATAACCACAGAGAAAGGAAATAATCCACACAGTAAGAATAATCTAATTCTACACTTACATAACCCACAACGAAGTGACTGGTCCACATCGCTCTCCATATGAAAGAAGGGCCGTAAATATTGTATAAGAATCTGCCTTGTAACTTTAGTGTTGATACGCTTTTATTCACAGCCATTCCTTTTTCGTCTGGTAACTATGGCACCTTAGAGGAGTCGCCTATGTCTTTGGTCCAAGGATGGCCAAAAAGGTCGCAATCTACAGTCTATACATAGAGTCTTAATTAACAGCCAGGGCTCTTACGATTTTGAAGTCTTATTACACAGGGTCTTAACTAACAGCCAGGGCTCTTATAATTTTGCAGTCTTAATACACGGGGTCTTAATGAACAGCCATGGCTCTTACGATAATCGAGATCAAAACACGGATGTCCAATCCAATGCAAGCGTTGAATCAGAACCCATTCAAAACGACATTAATCATTGGACTTATATCCAAACCTTGAAAAACGTAGCGAACCTTCACTGTTTTCTCTATTGAAAAATAGACATTATTATCTAAACGAAACACATGGAAACATGCAATAATGGGTCAGGCCCTACCATTCAGAACTACCCAGACACTTTCGAGATTCACCATGAGTATCTAGGATCTATAATTTGTAAAAGTTGTATAAGAAATATATAGACAGTGGATCTATGGATTTTCGAACATATCCACTTCCATCAGGCCAGATGGTCGCTGCATCGATCTAGATTTTAATAATGAATTTCCTCATAAGTTTGATGCACCAGGGTTCACAGCCATAACCACATTTGTCCTACCTCTAACAAGGGTTTTTGTGAAACCCTACGCAGGTATTTTAACTCTTGGGATCGCATATAAGCAAATCACATCCCGACACACAATGTGGATAATCCTAAATCAATTAAGAAAATGGTGTACCAAACGAAATGCAAAAAACCACAATCAACATTGCATAATGAGAAGCACATACCATGATCAGAGTAGATTCAGTTTTTTTTCCTTCTCCAAGCGCGTACCTCTCACGTATAAGGAGGAGAGATCGGTTCCGTTGTCCATAGCACGCCCCCCCAATTGAACCTAAATGACAATTTAAATAACCCTCATCATTAATCCTCCACGAGGAAACGAAGGAAAGAAATAAATATTCCCCTTTATTCCCTCTTCCCAACTAAGAAATAATAAGATATCTTCCTCTAATCGCTCCTTCCATGAAGGAAAGAAATCTGCGTAAACCCCCTCTGTTCGGCTCTCCTTAAAGGAAGCTCCCTTTTTCGTCTTAATGGAGGCAAGTGGCCAAAAATATCCACATTACTCTCCATAATGACACCTTTGCTCAATGAAACACCAAAAATCAGGAAAATGGTTGGTGTAGAGGAATCATTCCACTTTAAAAAATTTCCCGTATTAACTACAAGAACAGAACCATTTAATAAATAAAAATTCATCAAATCGCGTCCTTTGTTTTATGAAAAATTCCATGGATTTTAAAAAGATATTATTCTAAAATAACTTTTCTTTCAAAATACGGGAATGCAACCTAATCTCTTTAGGCTTTAAATAATCTTTCATCGCAGTGTATTTAATAAAAGCAATTAGCTCATGTATTGCTTTAGACCTCTCGAATCTTCATGATCACTAGTTGGTATGTGTTGAGTTGACCAATATTTTACTTTGTTAGATTAAAGGGGGCTGCTATTATCGAGCTTAGCAAGACTTGCTATTATTTAGCATTTTTGGATTGATAGCCACTATGTGTCCTATCATTGTTATTACGAGTTTCCCTTTCGAGGTATGATGTTTGCTGATATACATCAGCATATATTATTCAAGGGTAACTGGTATACCATCATCTAAAATAATCACGGTATGCTGATATAATTATATCAGCACATGTTCCTCTCAAATTTCTAGGGTGACCGCAACACATAGCCTTTTAAAACATTAAACCCTAGGTTGTTATCCTTTTATGTTGCGGTTGAAGAATTCTTCTTTATCAAGGGGTTAATCATATTAGAATTAAATTAACCAGGCTATTGTTTTAGTTGGGATAATTACAGCAAAAGCAGAGCCCAAAACTTACCCCTAGTACGGCCATATTAAGATGATATTTACGACTATGACAACAAATTTTGGCTCCCTACCCCTTCATCATTTTTTTTCCCTGTGGGTTTAGTCTCTCCTCGTTAAGTCACGACAGAGTATTAAGTCTCCTAAGTTTACTACTTAGGTAGTCAACTCGTATAGATTATCGAGGTCTCATTTTTGGTGGGGCCTTGGCCTTGAGCTCCTCGCCAGAAACAGGTACAATAAACATTCACCATTTAGAAATTATTTAGGGGTATGCAAGAGGGACATTACAGTATGGGGGTAGAGAGGGAAGGTGAGAGATGGGGGATGGGGGGAATGAGCAAGGGAGGGAGAGAGAGAGAGAGAGAGAGAGAGAGAGAGAGAGAGAGAGAGAGAGGTGGGAGTGAGGGAGAGCATGAGAGGGAGAGGGAGATTCATATGGGGATAATTGGAGGGGGAGGGGGAGAGGGAGAGAGAGGTGAGAAGATAGCGAAGTGGAAGAGAGAGGGAAAGGGAGAAGGGATAATGTGAGGGAGAGGGAGAGTGGGAGATGGTAAAGAGGGGGAGGGACAACGAGAGGGAGAGGGATAGAGAGGGGGGATGGAGAGGGAGGGAAAGACAGGGGGAATTTTGAGGGAGAGGGAGAGGAAGGGAGAGGGTGATGAAGATAGGAGGGTGTAGGGTAAGGGAGAGGGGTAGAGGGAGAGGGGGGCAGGGAGAGGGAGAGGGGGAGAGAGATGAGAGACGGGTAGAGTGATATGGGAGAGGTGGAGGGGGAGAGAGATAGGGAGAGGGGGAAAATATATGGAAGTTTTATGAGGAATGTGAACGTGTCAAATATGAAGATGAATTTAGTACATAATTAATAAATAAAAGTGATCTTGAGGAAAGTGGAGAGATCATTAGATATCTACTTGGAAAGCCAATGGAAGATCAACAATGGTAAAACAAAGCCAAAATATGCACAAATTAGTTCTTGCATGCTTGTGTATTCGAATGGTTGTTCGTGTTAGACAAAACAATGAAGGTACCACATATTTGTAACTATTTAAGGCTGAACATCGAAAAGTGGGACATGAGTGAGAACATGGATATATTAAAAATTACGTAGGATATAAATGAAGTTCACAAATGTTTCACTCATTTTAGTTGCAAAATCCATTAAGGAATGGTGTTATTCAGTTATGGGGGAGGAAGCACAAAGGAAATAACATGCACATAGATTTTTCTATGAGGTGGTAAATGTAGATTGATCATAGTTATATTAATTGGGAACAATGTAGTGCACTCATGGATTTCATTGAATCATAACATAAAACAATGTTATCATTGAAATATTGACAAGAAATGTCTCTTTCTTCTAAGGTCCATGAAATACCGATGAATTGGAATATTATGATTCCATGAGATGGGTTGATTGCTATGGGTATGTATCTATTGCCTTCAATCAACGTATGTGTTTGCAATTATCCTAGCTTGAAGAGAATTGATCAAGAATCAGACCAAATTATGATCACATCTCAAATCTGATACAACTAAGTTCGGTTAACATTTTATATTTTCTTATTAACTATCAAGAATGTTGTATACTTCATCTATTTAGTGGACTCGCATGTTGTGACCTTGATTATTTATAGGAAATATTTATGTACTAGTTACCCCTAGGGGCAATGACTACTGGATGACACATTGGTTGGAGGGAAATAAGACCTCCGAATGTCTCATAAATGGACTCTGAGGGCATTGATTTTCCAATTGGGATGATGGTTATTAAATGAGAATATTAGACACAAGATGAAATGGCATGGAAGAAAAAAGGGTATGTATTTCAATATTATAGATGATGCCATTTTTTATAGGGTGTTCCCATGAATATTGGTAACACTTTTTAGCAAGGGGAGGCGTGAAGATGGAAAAATGATATTGATCAAGCTTTTATGAAGCTCTTGATCGAGATTTTAAAGATGATCAAGGGATTAATAAAGTGATCAATCAATATATATACTTAGGATTGATTGAGGGTTTATTAAACCCTCGATCAAAATACATAGCTTAATGGAGGGTTAAGAAAAACCTCGATAGATCCCTTGTGTGGAATTACAAATATTTATAAAAATACATGCGGATTTTACCTCCTATTCCCAACCATGAAGAGTAGAATCTCTATCGAGTTTTAAATCTCAATTGAGGTGCTCCACAATAAATTTGAAATCGACATAAGATTAGGCTTCTACACTATTGATAAATGGTTTGATCAAGCTCAATGACAATATTGAATATAAAAGCTTAGTCAAAATTTTAAACCCATAGAAAAACCATGTAATGAATCGCATGTGGCCTATCTCATCGAGGATCATTATTAAAACCCTTAACCAAGCAGAAGAGTCTCGTGGATGCACACCAAATTTCCAGGCACCAATGACCCAACAAGTATTGCTATCACCCCCCAATTATGAGGTGGGAATTGAAACTCTTGTGAATCAAATTGTTTTTATGCATAAAATTGTTTTTTTTAATCAATTTAAAAAATTCTAAAAGAAAAATTGGAAGGTTCTTCTTGTTTTTAGTTTAGATTCGTTCAAAAATTTTAGTTTTAATTTATTTTAACCTAGTTGTGATTGACCTTCTAGTCTCACCTTTTTAGGCGTCACTAGAGGAGAAAGGTGTGTTGTAGACACCTTTGTGGTGCTTTAGATCAATAGGATCTTTGGATTTGTCGAGCATAGTTCTTAGTGAGTTTGGAGGGGAAAATGTCACCCTTATGTTTTTTTTCCTTATCACGTTAGCGATTTTGTTTGTCGTGCCATGAATATAAGGAACGATTATTTTTTGAAAAGTTGTATCTTTCTCTTTGGTTTTGTTTCTTTTTCTTTTCACGCTTTGAAAAAGTTTATCAATTTCTTTTCTGTTATATCCATTGTTCATTAGGGATGTCTTAAGGTGTTCCAACTCTTTCTTTATGTGATATGTATCCGAAACTCTGCATCCGTGTGTCACTAAGGTGTTAATTATTCCAATATTCTAAGATGGATGATGGTGTGAATCAACATGAAGGTATATATTTGTATGCATTTTCTTTCTATAAACCTGGTGAGAAAGAGAGCCAACAGGGCTCTTTGTGATGAGTACATCTAAGAATGGAAGGGATTTTTCCACCTCTTTCTTTAATGTGAATTTTATACTATCACATTGATTATTTATATGGCTTTGGAGCTACTCCATCTTATCCTCTCCATGTATCCAATTTCTAAATACATCATCCACAAATTTGAGCCACCATTTTGGTTTGTGTGGAAATGAATTTATTGTTTTTTCTTCAAAATCTTCAATGAAAAGATATATATACATATATATATATATATTATTAAATTTAATTAATATCATATTATAATTTGATATAATATGTTAATCAAGTTATTATACTAGTTTTTTATCATTTATAAAATATTT
>LPNX010596389.1:379790-405565 GCA_001517045.1 Pseudotsuga menziesii | reverse complement strand
TTCTTGGTCAATTGTCCCAGGGGGACAGTTTTTATCAAATTTGTCGATGCATCTCCCTATGTTAAAGATGCACGCTTATTATGTGATTTGCTGGATAAGTTCATCCAAGAGATAGGGCCACAATATGTTGTCCAAGTCATTACGGACAACGCTGCCAGTTATGTTGCTGCCAGGAGGATGCTTATGGAGAGGTATGCAAGCTTGTATTGGACTCCTTGTGCTACCCATTGCATTGATTTGATGCTAGAGGACATGGGAAAACTTCCTTGGATCAAAGAAGTCATTGATTCAGCTCGGAGTGTGACAAAATATATATACAATCATACATATGTTCTTTCACTCATAAGACGCTTCACGAGAAACAAGGAGTTGATGCGGCCTGCAATCACACGATTCGCCACTTCCTTCATTTCTCTTCAGTCTATGCATAAGGTTATGATGGAGTTGTCGGGGATGTTTCTTTCTGATGAGTGGGCATCTTGTGTCTATAGCACCAAACAAGATGGGCAAGCCATTGCTCAAATGGTGCAATTTGATTTGACTTTTTGGGCACGATTGGAGGAGGTATGTGCCATCAGTGAACCTTTGTTAAAGGTTCTTCGTTTGGTTGATGGTGAAAAGCCCGCAATGGGCTACTTGTATGAGGCCATGGATAGGGCCAAGGAAGCTATCCATCACTACTATGAGGACAAGGGGGTGGTGGGACTCACAAGACAAGTTGAACTATGGAGTGTGATCGATGAACGATGGAATAATACTCTCCATCGTCCCATTCATGCAGCAAGGCTCTACCTCAACCCTGCTTTCTCTTATGCATGTGGCTTTCAGTTTGATGCTGAGGTCATGGATGGCTTTCTCCAGTGTGTTCAGAGGATGGTGTTAACTCCCTCTGAGCGCGCAGAGATTTCTAGACAGATGGAGATCTATAGGATGTCAGGTGGCACTTTTGGCTATGACATGGCTATCCAGGATAGAACCACAAGGATGCCAGGTACAATTTGTTTAAAACTTTCAAATTTTGATCTCTTAGATTCTTAATTAATTACCCTTTCATTTCTATGGTTTTTACTTGGTAAAAATTTAATACATCGTAATTTGTAACTTGAATTTTGTCTTACTGTTTACCTTCCTTGTTTTCTTTGTAGATGTGTGGTGGACTAACTATGGTCGCAGAGTCCCGGAGTTGCAAAGACTTGCCATTAGAGTGCTAAATCAAACTTGCAACTCATCAGGGTGTGAGCGCAATTGGAGTGTCTTTGAGAAGATACGCTCCAAGAAGCGCAGAAGGTTAGAATTTTCAATTTAGAAATGTTAAAGTTTAAACTTAAATTTATAATCTTTGCTTCTTTATAATTTTATTAATTTTAAATATAATTTATTACAATTTTGAATTTGAATTTATCATCATTTATCACCCCCTAACTATGGAAATCATACTAATGCAGGTTACTTTCTCAGCGCCTTAATGACATGGTTTATGTCTACTACAATCTAAGGTTGCAGGTGAAACAAATTGAGAAAGTGCCCAATCCAGATGCCATTTCATTGGATGACATTGACACTACCAGCAAATGGAGGGTGGAGAGGGAGGATCCTGTGATGAACGAGGCACGTGAATGGTTGGAGGAAGAGGGGGATGATGATGTAGATCCATCAGAGGAGGAGGGGGAAGAGGAGGATGCTGATGTTCCACTTCCAGAGGATGACTATGCCTAAGACTATGAGGACATTGAGGAGGAGGTTGATACTCATTTGCAGCGTCGACCAGCTCCAGGTGGCCCACCACCTCCACAGAGTCATACAGTTGGGACTGGGAGGAGACAGGTCACATTCACCTCCCCCTCATCCACAGCATCTACTCGAACAGTTGGAGGTTCTAGTTCCACCCCAGGCTCATCTGGACCACCTCCACGACCACCTACTGCTTCTAGAGGAAGAGTGGTGCCACTGCCAGTGCCCTTGACCCGTTAAAGGGGTAGATTAATTAGAGGATCATCCTCAGGGAGTCGATGACTTGATTCCTATTTTTATCATTGTACTATCATACTATGTTGGTGTCCTCTGTCTAGACTCTATACACTATCTACATGCCTCATGAGTCATGACTCATGATGATTCATCTCTTGAGAGACATTTATTTTGATCATTTGATGTGATGTTCTATCATTCCATCAAGAACATATTTCAGTATTTTCAGTTTATAGTCGATATATGATCATGATCCGCCATTTGACATATTATGCATCTTATATATGAGTTGTATTTTAATATTTGTGTGGAAATGTGTTTATTTGATGTTGTTGTTGCTTTAGATGTTAAAAAATTGAAAAAAAATGTTTATTTTTGTATTTTTTAATGCAAAACGACATTTGCCGATATTTTCCAATATTTTCGCCGTTGCTGCCGATAAGTTTCATTCCGGACCCCCGGCGATATATTCGCCGACACGATATATGTAACTTTGCCTGTAACGAACATTATTAGGATCCGGTGAATTCGAAGGTTATCCGGTGAAGGGAAGGTTGTCCCAACCTGCCTAAACCAACATTGTCAGGAGCAGGGCAAGACAGGGATTAAAGTGGCACGTTTTCTCTCCTGTATCTTCTAACCAAGGGTTGAGTTTTCAGTTGGCTTAGATTTCCTTCTCTATGAACTTTGGTTATATCTTTGAGAAGCCACAACCCATTTTCAGGGGTAATAAAGCTCACCAGTTTGTATGGAGTCTGGACAAAGATACTTGAGTGTGCATACATTACGAGAGAGAGAGAGAGAGAGAGAGAGAGAGAGAGATTATTCTAAGGATGATATTTGAAGGGCAGGGTTCCCCACCAGTGTGAAGGGAACCTTAGAATGTAGATTGTCAATTGTACTATCAAAGCTATTCCTCTTTTAAAAGGACAAAGATAGTTAAGAAAGCCATGAAAACATATTACAGACAACTTCTATTTTGACAAACAAGTTTGAAGAAAAAAATATTCAGAACCTTTGTATAAGTAAAATGACATGGAACAGTGAAATCTTTAGATTTGATTGACAAACAAACTGAATGGTGATCTTTGAGGTTTTCAGCATCGGATGAAAATAAATATGCATGGAAAAAAATGACAAGGGGATTGCTTTCAGAAAAGTATTTTGCATCAACGATGATGCAATTCTGATGTTGAATTCTAGAAGGTTCTATTTACTTAGAATACGCAACAAAAACTCTCAAGGGGATTCATAATTGTAAACATAAAAGATAGAAGACCAAAGAGAATAAAATACGAACCCTGGAAAATCAATCACCGAAAAAGAACAAAACGAAGGAGGGTTTTGAAATATGGCATCTTCTGATACTTGCAGTTTCAAAAACTAAATTGACTATAAAGTAAAGCGGGAAAAAGCTTTAAGATCTTACCAGTTATGAGCTCCAAACACAGCAGATTCCCTCGGATACGATCCAACGACGTATTAGTAGAATATATATGAGAAGGGACTACACAATGCAATTCCTGAAAGTCCTTGATGATTCAGAAGGCCTTGTTCTACAGATTTAGCTTTTGGCACTGTATGGCAAGTCTGTTTGGCGTGGGACATACCAAAACTGCAGGAGTGCTGGATCTGCTTGGTCATTTCGGGAAACAGGGGTCGCCGTCTGCAGGAGTTTGAGCCCTAATCGATTTGAACAGGGCTGAACAACAAGGTGTAACACCTCATTAACTCACTAGGCAGATGAGCTGGTGGCTGTGCATTAACTCGTCCAACCTCGATAACGTAAAAGGCCATCGGAGTTTTGGTTACGGAGGTGGACCGTGGAGTCGTGGACGAGGTTGAACGCGGTCGGGTGGACGGGTGGGTCCGTTTGGCGACGGGACGGGGCGATTTGAGAGCGAGAGTTGATAGACTGATTGATGGCGTGACAGTCCACAAGATGGAGGGGTAATTGTGCCGGGCCCATTTAGAGCCGAAATATTTTGCCCGGAATCTCACCGTCCGGGCGAAATCGTCGCTCTTCTAGACACTGCGTATATATATACCTTGTTTTTAATGCAAGAAGTCCATATTTCCAAAAGCTTTAACGATTTCACTCGAGAGACACATACGTTACCTCCATTTTTTTTCCTTTCCTCGGCTCTCATGCATGGTTGTAATGGCGAAGGTTGAAGGTTGGAAAATTTTAGGTCACTCTGGTTCCTTGTTGTATTGGTCCACTAGGGTTTTCAATACTTTCCCTGCATGCACAAGTTGGTATAAAGAGAGTTTTTTGAGTTAATATTTACCCTCTATTTGTAACCTTGTTTCAACTTATTGGTTATTGTATCGATATAATAATAAAAAAGAACAAGAAGATGAAGAAGTGGATTTCCCACTGTATCTTTGTAAATCCCTAATTCGTAGATGGTTTATGTTGTTTGAGCATACGCAAGGATAAATATGTAGTTTTGGTTTTATCTGTATCAGCCTATACTATCTCTTGATAATTGTTTGTATTGTCACTACATTTACTTTTTTTTTTTTCAGGAGGAAAAAAGCGTGACCTTGTTATTCTTATTAAAAAGAATCAAAGGGCATTGTGATATACCCGCCCAAAAGGGCTACATCAAACTGTTACAGTAAAAAGTCCTTTCAAAAAGGAGAAAGACCATCTAGATTCTGCCAGTGGTTGGCGGCAAAAAAAATGTTCCCATCAGAAATATTTCTCATCATATGTGATCTAGTACAGACGGCCCAATCTATCGTGAACCAATAGGGACAGATCTGCATATCAAAAGAGCTCTGCAATTGGAGCAAAAACAGAAGATATTGCTCCTATCTGCATCCAAAACTCAGAAGAACTGAAAAGAGTTATTACTAACTAATTTATCATCAAAATATTCCGATGAACATCCATAACCAGGAGCAAGTGAGAGAGCTGTTTTTGATAAGCTGTCCGCCTTCCGGTTGTGTTCACGATAGATGTGGCAAAATGTAAGATCCTGTGAGCTTGTAATAAGCTTTTTTGTTTCCCGACACCAGTGAAATAGGTCTGGTGGGGTGAGAGTACTGACTCCTTTGGCCCAATTTATGATAATTTGTGAATCACCATATATTTTGACCAATGGAATTCTCATCATTTGGGAAGTTTTCAATAGGGCCCAAAGACCCAAAAGTTCAGCCTTCGTATTGGTGCCTCCTCCAATCCCAATTGCAATATCTAGATGGTGATTCTCCTTTAGGAATAGACAGAAACCAACTCCTGCTGATGAGGTAATGGAAGCACCATCAAAGTAGCCACAAGGATAAATCATAACAGGGGCTTGCCCAATCTGTCTAATTTTCTTGCTTTTTTCCTTTTTTGTAATAGGTCGTGCAGGTGACAAATTGACAGCGTTCAAAAACTGATGGAAAATACCCAGTACAGAAATGCGTTTATCTTCAAAAATGGCTTTATTTCGCGATTTCCAGATAATCCAGCACAGATGATGTGAAATATATCTAAATTCAGATCCACTTGGATGTTTAGTGATCCAAGTATCCAAAAACTCAGCAATGGAAGTAGTTATTGGAGGAAAATAAATCTGTAGTAGATCACATATTAATACTCTGATGCTGTTCCATATTGGACAACGCGTGAATAGATGGTGAACAGATTCCTCATCCTTCATACATAAAATACATATTCCAGCACCTTGTTTACCTTTCCTTTGGAGGTTATCCCATGTCAGTATCCGATTTTTTTCCATCAACCAAATGAAACAGCCTATTTTCCGTGGCAGAGAGCAATGCCACAGCGATAAAGGAGTTTTCTTCCCCCCTGCAGGCCTGTAAAAATCCACAATACAATCATATGCACTACTGGCCGATACATGTCCATCCTTCTTATTGTACTCCCACATCAAAGCATCAGCTACCCCTGTAAGTTTGATACCATTAAGATCAAGTGCCCTAGTATAAGAAGTCCAGGCAGTATTCCATTCACCCTCTAATAATAATTCCTCTGCAGTATACCAGTAACCCTGCGCATCTGTTGAAGAATTCCTGGCCTGGGCAAGAGTATTAATATCCAAGTCTGTTAGATATGATCTCAAACCTTTAGGTAGAATGTAAGTTTGTGAAATACCAATAATTGGATCAACACCCACCAGTATACCTTTGCCATCACCAACCTGCCAAGCTGTGTATCTACCGAGCCAAGGAACAGTCTGAATAAAACCTCTCCAAAATTCAGATACTCCACGGGTATTAAATTTTTTATCCCGTAGCCATTTAATCACAGAAACCTTCTTCAAGTATTTTGTAATAACTACACGATGCCAGAGACTGTCCTTAAAGAGAACTCCCCAGAAAGTCTTGAGTCTTAATGATATACTGAACCAAAAGAAATTTTTGATCCCCCATCCATCATATTTTTTTGGCCAAGAGAGATCTGACCAACAAGCTAGGTGATACCGGCGATTAGTGTCTGAAGAGCCCCATAGAAAAGCAAAAGTAATACTTTTAAGTTTCTGCAGGGTCGATGCCGGGATGGGAGCAAGCCCCATCCAGTATACAGGTATACTAGAGAGTACAGACTGCACCAAAATCAATCTTCCTCCTAAAGAGAGGAGTTTATGAGTCCAGAGACTGATTTTCTTCTCAAATTTTTTAATCAGCCAATCCCAATCTCGAGTTCTATATCCTAGAGGTTTAATATAATAGCCAAGGTAGTTGAAGCCTGTTGTAAGTGGGAGCTGTTTGTAAGGGATCAATCTGGTCAGAGAATGGAGTTCTGTGTTTGGAATATTATTATAAATAATGACAGATTTGTCCATGCTAATTAACATCCCAGATGCTTTGCAAAAAGTGTCCAGGATAACTTCAAAAGCAGCCCATTCCTGAAGGGTTCCTTCTCCCAAAAGAATAACGTCATCCACAAACATCAAATGTGTAAGGGCTAGTGAGGAGGAGATCTGAATGCCTCTAATAAGGCCATTCCTGCGAGCATCAGCTATAAGAAGACTAAGTCCCTCGATTACCAGGATGAAGAGTAGGGGAGAGAGAGGACACCCCTGACGAAGACCACGTGATGCAGGAAAAAAGTTTGAGGGTGTACCATTAATTAAAACAGCAAAAGTAGCCGATGTGAGGCAACCCATGATCCAGTTAACCGTCTGGAGTGGAACACCTATCTGTATGAGAATGAGGCGAATAAAAGTCCAATTGACTCTATCAAAATCTTTTACCAGATCAAGTTTGAGGATGAAAGCATTGAGATTTTTTGTTTTAATAGAGTGGAGGGATTCCTGGACTATACCAATAGGTTCAGTTATCTGTATGTTCTTAATGAACCCAAATTGTTCCTGTGTGATCCCACTATCCAGGGAGGGTTTGATTCTGACAGCTATGACCTTAGAGATTAACTTGTACAGGAGATTGCACAAAGAAATCGGACGGAAGTCAGAAAAAGTCTGTGGTTTATCCCTCTTAGGTATAAGAGCAATGAATGTGGAGTTTAGGGATGAAGGGATAATGCCAGAGACTCTAGTGGAGTCAATAGCTGATAAAAGCTCCTTAGCCAGAAGGTCAAAAAAGTATAAGTAAAACTCAACAGGCCAACCGTCCGGTCCCAGACTTCTATCCTTTTTGAATGATTTAAGGGCATGTTCAATTTCACCTAAAACCACTGGACTTGTAAGTTTGTGAGCATCCTCATCAGAGATCATTCTAGGGAAAAGTTGTATGACCTTTAGTTGCTGACAAAGATTAGTACCCCCATCATCTTTAAAGATAAAAGAGAAGTGTGATTAACCTAGGGACTTGAGTGCAGGTTCATCTTCATAAAGGATGCCATTCTCATCAGCTAATGCCCAGATGGCATTCTGATTGCGCCGACCAGAGGCCAAAAGATGAAAATATTTAGTGTTCGCATCCCCCTCAAGTTCCCATTTTGAACGACTTTTTAATTGCCAGGTAAGAAGGATATGGTTCAGAATCTTTTTCTTCTCAGATCTAAAGTGATCCAGAAGTGCTAGATCCTCCACAGTGAGTATACCAAAGGATGAGCCAGAGAGGAGGGAGGAAATGGAAGCCTCAATGAGGGATAAATCTAAGTCCATCTGAGATTGTCTGTCTTTGATCCATCCTTTGGTTTTCTTCTTAAGGGTCTGCAGTTTCCACAGGAGAGCGTCCAGGTTAGAAGAAGGATCCTGCTTAAAAAGACTTAACCAGAGAGGGTTGACCCAATCCGTAAAAACAGAATCATCCAGCCACGATCTATTAAATTTGAAGGGATAGTTATGTGAAGAAATGTGCTTGTTCCACTCCAAAATAATAGGGTAATGATCGGATATATCAGAGCAATGGGTCCAGACCCTATATACACCCAAGGAAGGAAGGAGATGACCCGAGATTAAGAACCGATCCAATCTTTTGCTGATCCCTTCAGAGTCCGCTCGGCCATTACGCCAAGTAGGACCTGCACAGGGGGGAGCAATGTCCAAGAGCTCCAGAGAGTCAAACAGGCCTTTAAAATAACTGGAGAGAGGGTCAGAGCATGATTTTGTTCCCCAAGTCTCAGAGGAGTTTAATGTCAGGTTAAGGTCTCCTCCCAAAATCAGGTCATGTGCTCCTAGAAACCCACTATCAACAGCATTATCCCAGAAAGTACCGCGATCTTTATAAGGTCCATACACATTCAGGATCGAAATGGGATAGGGTAATCCCCTAAAAGACGCCTGGATGAGTAGACCCGCACAGATTCTGTAGGCTTTACATCTAACCACCCGGGGATTCCAAGCCGTTAAAAGACCACCAGAAAGTCCCAAAGCATCGACCGCACAATATTCCCAGGAGGGAAGGATCTTGGAAAAGGCCAACAGAGCAGGTAAAGAACTGCACATCGTTTCTTGTAGGAGAATGACATCAGGCTTGAGAGAGGTGAAAAGGGTTCGGAGGCACAGAGATTTTGCCTTGCCTCCAAGGCCACGTACATTGAAAGAGATAATCTTCATGGGGAACCTATATGGGGAGCAGGCGCTCTAAGTCCCCTGGAAGAAACACTGCTGACAGCATTATCTAGACGCACTGAAAGTGGTATATACGGTGGAGAGGCAGAAGAGAGATCAACATGTGATTTTACTTTATGTCCTCTTTTCTTCCTGATGGTAACGTTCTCAAATCTAACAGAGTTTATAGGAATGGTGGAGGGAGATATCGGGGTAACCGCTGTAAATATAGTAAGGGTTTGCTTGAGGGTCGGATCAGTAAAAGAAGGAGAGGAAGTAGGACTCTGAGGAGGATGAGGTGGTATAGGAGGAGACCTGTGCAAATTCAGGGGAGGGAAGTCCACTAATGATGTCAACTGGGGAACTTCAGGATTCGAGACTGGTGGATCAGACCGTAGTGGGGTATCATTTGAAATGTAATGTGGGACCAGAGAATCCCCCGTAGACTGATCCCTATGACAGGTGTCCGGTGAAAAAGAGTCCTGTACAGGAAAAGAATCCAAAGAATGCCCTGTCCTAGGCTGCAGAGTAGGACAAGGATGGTCATATGGATCACAAGTGGGAGCAGGTGATGAAGAGTCCTGTAAAGGAACAGAGTCCGAAGAAACCTCAATCCTTGGCTGCAGAGTAGGACAGGAGTGGTCACAAGGATCACATGAGGGAGCGGGGAGAGAACATTTTCTATGAGACCTAATCAAACCCTCCACTTCACCCACGTACTCTTCTGAAACGAAATCAGTGGGAAAGGGAGAAAGATGATTATTACCTGGTGGGGAACCCTCCAAAGTGTTGTGAATGCGAGCACAGTCAGCATGATCATCTTCAGAACCCGAATCTGACCCCTTCTGCTGGAAAGTTTTACAATTTTTCCGAAGATGTCCAATTTCAAAACAGAAATTACATCTGAAAGGTACTCGCAGGTAATCCAATCTCTGGATAAGAAGTCGATCCCCACTGAGTATTTCCACCTCAGCCGGTAGCCCTCGAGAGACATCAAGTTCGACCAAAACCCGCGCCATCCTCTTATCATATGCAAGGTGGAAGTCCGGATCAACATCCACATATCGACCAATAGAATTTGCAATACCTTCAAGAACCTTCTTGTTCCAGAGCGGAAAAGGTAGCTGGGGGAGCAGGGTCCACAAATGTCTCTTAGTAATGCGCTCTCTGAGAGGGTCAAAACCACTGTGCCAGCGATTAAGAACCAGAGAACCTTTGCCTATTCTCCATATCCCATCCATGATGCTCTGACAGTGTTTTTCTTCAAGGAAAACAAAAACGATCCATCCCCGCGATAACAGACTGATGGTCGGGATGTAGTTTATCAGCGGCTTCCAAAATGTATTAGCCCAGTCAACCCATTCGGTCTTATTCATTCTGGCATATTCCAGACGTCCGACCAGGGCTCGTGAGCATAGAGATGTAACCCGGTCCAGGTAGATGTCATGTCCAACCACGTATCGAAATCTCCCTTCCAAGACTTTGATATTCTTCGAGCTGCGTTTCCGACGATGTTTGGAATGAACCTGTACTTCCATATTCCCTACACAAAGCAGAAAGGGGCGCCAAAAAACCTGTTAAAGGACCAGATACCCTATAGGATAACGAAAGTCAGATAACCCAAACGCTGTCTACGTGTGCCAAGGAGAAAGAGTGCCCACACAGGTGTCCCTCCAGAGAGAAAGGGAAGGTATCAGAAGAGGTCCTAAACCCTCCAGATTAGTACATAGAAGGGATAACCCGTGACCCGTAAAGGGAAATGACAGATAAAGCGAAAAAAAAAGGGGGCAGTCCGACCGGGCGTACAGGCCCAAAGGAAATGAAGTGGTGAGACGGGAACACGGTTAGCCGATGAGACAAGACTAAACCCAAAAGGTCAACCCCAATC
Source organism: Pseudotsuga menziesii (assembly GCA_001517045.1). Lineage (NCBI taxonomy): Eukaryota > Viridiplantae > Streptophyta > Pinopsida > Pinales > Pinaceae > Pseudotsuga > Pseudotsuga menziesii. The sequence goes on along the minus strand of LPNX010596389.1, from coordinate 394,735 downwards.
ATTCAGCAAATGTCAACCATGCAGAATACTTCAAGAGAAGCAGACGACGTTGCCATGCAAGGGTGACAGAAAACTAATCCTGTGCATTTTACCGTATGCGATCTCCTTCCCACTTCTTTTTACCCTTGGTTGGTACTAGTCCCCCAATTCAGGGGAGGGACTCCAAGAGGTAAGAATGCACAGGACTGGACAAGAAACCCAGTAAGGACGCAAAGCCGTTTAGATAGAAGCCAAAAAACCAGTCACGCAGCCAGTGAGAATTGAACCATGATACCCAACACCCAGATCCAAATAGAACAGAGGAAACCGCTGAGTAATATTAGAAAGAGGCCCAGGAGAGAGGTAATGTATAACCATAAAAAGCCGAAAACCCCAAACAATAACAGTGCAGACAGAGCCGTTCACAAAGGTGCCGAAAACCCAGTTAGGCATCCAACATAAAATATTCCAGGATACCCATTATCCAGAAATTGCCAAAAAACCCCAAATAATGACAATGCAGACAATGCCATTCACAAAGGTACCAAAAAACCCATAAAAGCAACCATCATAGAATAATCTAAGAAACCCATAACCCAGAAACAAAAAGAGCAGAGAAATCCGCAGAATAGTATCAGTTAGATACCCAGGAAAGAGATAATACAAAAACCATAAAAAGTCAAATACCCCAAACAAAAACAATGCAGACGAGAATAAACCCCAAAAACCCACCACCTTAAAACTAAGATAGGTGTCCGAGAGAGCCATTCCTGCCTGGTGCAGATGATAAATGAGGGGGCCGGTGAGTTGACGTCGCAGAGATGCATGGAAAAAAACTCAGACTCTCCATCGCAGCCCTCCCGCTCTCGCATTTAGCAATGTCACTACATTTACTTACTATACTATTTGATACATAATATTTTATTGGGGTGTTATTAAATCAAAGGGTTTACTTACCCTATTGTAAGTTTTAGTTTCATATTTGGATATTTCGGTGAATTTGATGTTGATTCCCTTATGATTACAATAAGCACAAATGTTTCTATCAGTTCACTTGTGTTTTTTTAAAGAAGTTGTTCAAGTTGTCTATTACAAAACCTTCTTAGAAGGGTTTTTTAGCGTAGAATTACTATAAGACATTGGGACATGATTAATTTAAAGCATTACATAACAATATTTAGATATTTTAATATCAAGAAGATATGACCAACTTGGCCATTTATGTAGTAAAGTAAAACTCCTCGAACAACCATAGTTTAACACATATTCTTTAGCATTTTCCTTAATATAAACAATTTGTTAAACTCAAGGACTTTTCTCACAACAATAATAAATGATAAAAAAAATCATTTTCACAAATATATTGAAGTCAGGTTTATGAATAAAACATATTTGGATGTCTTCCTGAAACTAGAAGTCAAACAACCACCTCCACCTGGCCTTAGGAACTTCGAAATCGTTTTTAGTCTACAGAGTATTAATCTTGTTGATGTCATCTGGTGCTCCTCTGATGTCAATTAAGTCAATAAAACTTAGGATAGTGGTTTAACTAGGCCAAATTGACCAAAATGATTGTGTATGGTGGTAAATGTCTCCAACACCCCCTCTTAAGCTATACTCGGGAGGAGTAGAAAACATAAAATGAATAAAAATGCTAAGGCCCCGACAACTAAGGGCATAGGTCACCCTGTATAATACTGAAACTCAAACAATGCTCAAAAACAAACTAAGTGAGGAAAAGAGGGAAAACCTAGTGGGAAAACCCCCCCTCAAGCTGAACACTAAAAGTAGTCTAATCACCCTGATGGACTCACCCCCAACAGTGAATGGAGGTAAGTGAACTTATTTTCTGAAAAGCTCTTGGTGAAGATGTCTGTAATCTGCTCATCAGTCGGGCAGTATTGCTGAATGATGGTCCTGTCATGCACTGGCTCTCTGATATAGTGCATGTGTATCTCTACATGCTTGGTCCTCTGCCTGGTAACTGGATTTGTGGATATCTTAATAGCACTTTGAATGTCGCAAAAGATGACAGTGGACAAAGTACTACCGAGATCAAACTCTAAAAGAATGCCTTGCAACCAAACTGCTTGGATGCAAGCATTCACCGCTCCTCGATACTCGGCCTCTGTTGAAGATAATGCTATGGCGGCCTGCTTTTTGCCAGACCAGCAAATGAGGCCACCACCAAACATGAAGACATATTCGAAAGTAGACTTCTGATCAATAGAATCACCCGCCCAATCGAAATCTATGTATCCAACCAGCTCTAGCTCGGAGTCTTGTAACATAGTGAATGTCGTAGGTCTTGGTTCCCTGAATATACTGGAGGATCCTCTTGGCTGCCTTCCAATGAAGATCATGGGGCTGTTGCATGTATCTTGATACAGCATTCACGGCATAACAGATTTCAGGACGAGAATGTGTCAAGTACAACAAGCTACCAATCAGCTGTCGATAAATAGTGCAGTCCATGGGAGGTGTGCTTTTTCCTTCTTCAAGGCTGATCCCTAAAAGGAAAGGGAATGGTGCAGGCCTACATTCAGCCATGTTAAACTTGACTAATAGGTCTGATATGTATTTGGACTGAGTGACCATTATCCCATCAGAATTTTGCTCAATTTCGAGCCCCAAAAATTGTTTTAAGAGCCCCAAATCGCTCATTTCAAATGCATTGTGGAGAGCAGTTTTGATGGCTGAAATAGAAGCAAATATGCTACCTGTGATCAGTAAGTCATCAAAATATAAAACAATAATAATCAAATGACCATCAAAATGTTGTATCTACACATTTGGATCTGATCTACACCTTTGGAAGTTTTGCAAGAGAAGGAAGGCATCCATCTTGGAATACCACTCTCTTAGGGCCTATTTTAACCTGTATAGTGACTTCTTTAGCTTGCAAACCAAAGATGGATCAGAGATGTAGCCCTTAGGCTGATTCATGTATATCTCCTCATGAAGATCTCCATGCAGAAAGGATGACTTAACATCTATATGATGCACTTCCCAGTGCTTAGATGCTGAAATTGCCAAAACTAGGCGGATGGAGTCCATTTTTGCAACCGGTGCAAAAGTCTCATGGTAGTCCACACCTTGGACCCGAGAGAAACATTTTGCCACCAGCCTTGACTTATATTTGCAGGTGCTACCATCAGCAGCAACCTTGGTCTAAAACACCGACTTGCATTGAACCAATTTCCTTCCCAGAGGAAGAGAAACTAGCTTCCAAGTAGTGTTTTTCTAAAGAGAGTCATCTCTTCATCCATGGAAACTTGCCATCTCGGATCCTTCCGAGCATGGTAGTAGGATTTTGGGTCTAAAATAATCATCAAATAACAAGTTTCAGACATCAAATTCTCAGGACAAGAGAGCGCAATACCTGCTCTTTGGAAATCAGACCGGGTTCTCCTTGGATCATCCAGATTTCCAATGTTATCTCCTGCGGAGGAGAGTGTCTGTCGGGCCCATGTGGGGAGATGATTTTGTACTTCAAGTTCTGATTCAGCAACTGATGTTTGCTGTGCACTGATATCAGAAATCAGAGGATCCAAATCAGGGTCATCACCCCCAATTTCATCATCCAAATATTCAGTAGAATAAGAAGGAAATTCAACAAATTTCTCCTTCACTAGTTCCACCTCCTGAAGAGGCTCATCGAACTTCACACTCCTTTCGATGATGATCTGTTTTGTTTTGATATCCAACAGCTTGAAACCTTTTGATTCATCAGGATACCCAATAAACAGACATTCTATGCTTTGCGGTTGCAAAGCCCTTCTTTTATCAAGTGGAATTCGGGCCCATGCAGTGGACCCAAACACCTGCAGGTTCGACAAATCCGGCTTGTGTCCGAAGTATGCTTTGAAATGGGTCTTCCCTTTCATGGATGAGTGTGGCACTTTGTTCTGAATGTATGTTGCAGCATGCATGGCTTCATCCCACAAATTTGCATCCAACTTCTTTGATTCCAACATACAGGTGGTCATCTCCTTGAGAGACCGATTCTTCCTTTATGCTACATCCTTCTGCTGGGGAGTGTAGGGAATTGAATGTTGGACCTAAATACCACTTTGGGAGCATATATGCAATAACTCATTACTGAAATACTCCCCTCCATTATCAAATGTCAAGATCTTAATCTTAAGCCTAGAGGCATTCTCGATCAAGGCCTTCAGTTCAGTGATTTTTTCACATACTTCAGACTTCTTTTTGAGAAAGAAGACCCATGTGTACCTTGAAAAATCATCAATAAAAGTTAGAAGATACCTTGATCCATTCATGGATGTGACAGGGATTGGAACACTGATATCAGAATGTATCATCCCCAAGATGCATGTAGCTCATTTTGCCTTCCCCTGATCGAACTTGTGCTCAGGGTGTTTTCCAACCACACAGCCCTTGCAAATTCCAGTGGTTGCCTTGATGACTAGGAGGCTTTCAACCATGGATTTTTTCTGTAATTGCCGCAAATATTTGAAATTGAGATGGCCAAACCCTTCATGCCATAGCCTACTAACTTCATTTCCATGAGTTAGTAGTGTGATGGGCTTTTCATCTGCCACAAAGTGGGAAAACTCATAGGCTTTTGCATGATGGTTTGCAAGGCCTTTAGAAACAAGTTTCTCGAATGCAAGTTCCGTTATCTCAACATCATTCAGGCTGAAAGATACTCTCTTAGGCACTCCTGTATGTGTCATCTGATAGACACTAAGGAGATTTGATGCCAGAGATGGTACATACAAAACATTTGAAAAATAGCCATTCTCAAGATCAACCGTACCTTGTCCTACTGAAATGATGGTGGAGTCATCTCCCATGTGGATGGGGATGGATTTGCCGGTCTCCAAGGATGAGAAGGAGTCTCTTTCAGCCATCATGTGGTTCGAAGCTCCAGAATAAATCAAGAGTGCTTTGGACTTCGAAGTGCTTGCCATGATGGCGTGACCTCTTTCATGCTGTGGTTCCCAATCTTGCTGATCTCTCCTCCGAAAGTTTTCCGAAAGATTGATGTGATTTCTCTCAAGGAGAGAGGGAGCTTCATCAAAATTCTTCTTCATGCATGCATGTTTAGGGTGGAAGCCCTTCCCGCAGTATGAACACTTGACTTTTTCCTTTCCATGATGCCCTTTTCCTTTGTTCTTCTTTGAGCCGGAAGACTCATCATGCTGCTGGTTTTCAACTTTAGGCTTAGGAGCTTCAAATTTAGTTTTTGGGTTCTTCTGCTGCTTTCCTTTACCCTTCAGATCTTTGGGCCCCGAGACATGGAGGGCTTGATAACGGGAGGATCTGATGATCCCCATCTGGACAAGCTTATCATGTTCACTTGTTAGGGACTCAATGAAGGCATTAAGTGTAGGCATCTTCCATCCAGGGGTTATGAGATTCCCTGCACGGAATGTATAGACAAAAACTGAATAATCAGCTCCAAGTTTGGAGAGTATGGCAAGGATGAGTTGATCATCCTCCTTCTCCACTTTGCATTGCTTCAACAGTAAGACAATGTGCTTGAACTTTGTGAAAAAGTCATTCAGGGTCTCGAAATTGGAAGGCTGGAAAGACATCAATTCATTTTTGAGCTAGTAAACTCTCAAATCATCCTGCTTTCCATACAAGGTTTCCAATTTGTCCCAAATTTCCTTTGGAGTATTCAATCCTGAAAGATGGAAAAGAAGATCCCAGGAAACATAGAGGCACAAGAATCCAAATGCTTCATCTTTCTTGTTCAAGAATCTAGCTTTGTCTGTCACAGAAGCAAGCTCTTCTTCAATGTCCATAGTGACCCTATAGAGTCATCTAGCATGTAACTGGATCTCCATATCTCCTTTCCATGAGTGGAAATTGAACGAAGTCAAAAGATCTATGGAAGAAGCCATCTGAATCTACTGGAGCGAATGCTTTCACCTGTCAAAAACCTGAAAATCACAACAAAAATGGCAATGTAATGTCAGACAGCCTGCACATTTTAGGCTTTCATCACACCTAGCACACTCAAGCAAGCTTGATCAACAAGTTCCTTACTTGGGGTATTAAGTGGTAAGCCTTGGCTTCTGGTGCAGTGTTGGATTTTTGAGCTATTGCTCAATTTTCATGCAAGATCTATCAAAAATCTTGTTTTTGAGAGATCTGAGCTTCATCCCGCCATGAGCTCTGATACCATATTAATCTGTCACAGTAATCTAGGGACCAAGACACAGTCTCATAAGAGATTAATAACAATAAGGCATGAACATGGTGTAATTGTGCTACAAAATGAGTAGCCGCTCTGTATATTCACACAAAGAATGAGTAATACAATACAATGATCATGCTGCAAGCATGAATGGCAAAGCAATCGAATTCACAAGGAGGTCATTTGAATTGAATGAATGAGTCTAGCTTAACTGAATGTAAGCCACAGTCAACACTCAAGTTAACCACTGATCAAAACCCTAATTGACTCTAACTGAAGTTGGAGTGTAATAAATGACTGAGTCTAACTGAAAGTAGCTTAGACACATGTCACTGCAAGATAACCAACAAGTGGTAGCACATCATTGACTCATGAACCCTGATGAGGTTAACTGAAGTGTAACTGACCATCAAAAGTGGTTGGAGGTGCCCCTGTTGACTCCAGTTCATTAAATAATCAATAAATAATCAATTTAATGAAGGAAGGCAACTTCACTGCTCTGTTTAACTGATTGTAACCATCAGTTAGCAATATGAGGCATTAATGACACTCAGATCACCCCCAGAGTGCTCCAGTTAGCCTCCTCGAATGTAGGAGAAGGCTAAGTTAGCCTCCTTGACTGAAGGTAGGCATGGGTGTAATCTTCCTGATGTCATCTAGTGCTTCTCTGATGTCAATTAAGTCAATAAAACTTAGGATAGTGGTTTAACTAGGCCAAATTGACCAAAAAGAGTGTGTATGGTGGTAAATGTCTCCAACACAAATATTGCAACCCCTTGCCCAGAAACTGAGTTTATGATTCACTTTCTCAACTTTTAAGTCAACATCAGTCAATTGGCCAGAGTTAACCACTGCATATCCTTGCACTTCCTCAATGTGCTCACTGACGGTTCTGCTTCAAATCCTGGCACCTCTCAGATGCTCACTGACAGCTCTGTGTTATTTTCTCAACAAATCACTTAGAGCCTACACCTTCCTAGGTGCTCTCTAGCAACTCCCTATTATCTTTCCCTTTTCCCTTCTTTCTCATTTCTCTCTTTTCTTTCTTTTCTTGAGCATGCTCCCTCATCTCTTTTACTTAGGACTTTAATAGCTGGTAACTAACTCTCCTCCAAGACTGGCCACTTGTCTCCATAAAGACAGTCGAGAATTCAATTACTACCATAAAATTAGGTTCTTTCAATTTACTACATGGTTTCCTGACTTCCGTATCCAAATATTCACATTTTATTATTAAAATAAAACTTTCTAGAAAATCTATTTGTTTTTATCACATGAGTAAAAATTAAATATAGTTACTTTCAATGTTACAAGAAGCATTACAGTCCTCCCCCCCTAAAACGTTGTCACCGTCCTCGGTGACTATTCAGTCTTATTAAAACTTGAAATAAAAAAGGATAAACTTGGCTCATAACATCCTCTCTTTCGTGAGTAGCTTCATCTGGAGTGTAATTCTCCCATTGGACTTTAACTTGCACGATGGTTTGAATCCAAAGCACCACCTCTCTCATGTCGAGAATGTGCACTGGTTCTGCGTGAAATTCTCTCTAGGGTTGCACCTGTACATTATTCCAGTCAATGATATGAGTTTTTATCAACAATATATTTTTTCAATAAAGAAACATGAAAAAAATCATGTATTCTTATGTGGAGGTAGAACCAATTGATAAGCTACCGGTCCCACTCTAGCCAGTACTTCAAAGGGTGCCACATATATGGGTACAATTTTGGCACATAATCATGTTCTTAAGGTGTTTTTTTTGTTTGATCCTCAGGAACACATGTTCCCCTACACTGTATTCTTTAGTTATTCTCTTTCTGTCCACGTAACTTTTTTCTCTGTCTTGTGGAACCTTTAAGTTCTGTTTTATTTGTTGTACAATTATTCCATCTATGCTAGCATCTATGATCCTAAGGCCATCCTATTCTCAGGATTTCCCCAACTTAGGGGTACTTTACATCGTTTACCATACAACACCTCAAAGGGGCTCATTTTGAGGGAAGCTTGATAACTGTTATTGTATGCAAATTCAACTAAATAAATATAGTCTTCCCACTTACCCAGTTGATTCATTACATACATCCTTAACATATCTTCTAGAATTTGATTTACCTGCTCCGCTTGACCATCTAATATTTGAGGATGGTATGTTGTACTTAAATTCAACTTTGTGTGCATATCTGTAAATAATGATGTCCATAAATTTGAGGTGAATTTTGCATCTCGATCAGTAATAACTCTTTTCGGTATCCCATGAAGTTTGAAAATTTCTCTCATAAATATATCAACAATTTTATAGCTTTATAGGTTGACTTTACATGTATAAAGTGTGCTACTTTTCCCAATTTGTCTACCATAACCATGATTGAGTCGTTCTGTTTTCTTGTTTTAGGAAACCCATTTATAAAATCCATGGTTATAGTTCCCATTTCCATTCTAGAACGGGTATAGGTTGTAATAATCCGACTGGATGTTGGTGAACAACCTTAAACTGTTGACATTTAAAGCACCTAGCTACATATTCAACTTCTTCTCGTTTCATATTGGGCCAATAAATATCTTTTTTCAAGGTTGTTACAAGTTTGTGGTACCCTGGGTGTCATGCATAGGGACTATCATGTAGCTCCCTTAAAATTATTTGTTTTATACTTGGCTGATTGGGTACATAATTTCATTTTTTGAAACGCATAAATCCTTCTGCATCTATTTAGTATACATTATCAGCAGCATATTCATATATGTTAGTACATTTTTCCAGCAAATTTTTAAATTCAGGGCCTTCAACTGATACTGTTTTCAACAAATTTCTAAATTATGACTCATAATCACTAATTAATACAGTATGCAATTCATGTTACTACCAACTAAGAGCTTTTGCTACTATGTTTTATTTTCCTTTAATATGCCTAATTTCAAATTCATATTCACTCTGAAATGCAAGCCATCTCGTTGGTCAAACAAGTATTTTAGTCCAATGTTACCAATCAACAACAATAATTTATTCCCCACCAAATAATGTTGCCAAATTTTGAGAGCATGGATGATGGCTGCTAATTCCATGCCATGTACCGCATATTTTTTTTTCGCTATCCTTCAATTTTTTGGATTCGTAACAAATTACCATACCATCCTAAGTCAAAATCTCCTAAACCATCTTTACTTGCATCTATGCAAACTACAAAATATTTGTTGGGACCAACAATTCTTAGTATAGGTGCAGTAGTCAATATATATTTTAATTTATCAAAACTATCTTGACATTGTTGACTCCACACAAACTTAACACATTTCTTTTGTAAATTGGTTATAGGATTAGCTTTTCTTGAAAAATTCTCTATAAATCTACGATGATACCTTGTTAATCCCATAAAAGATATGATGTCATGTACATCCTTGTAACAATAATAATAAATACATTAAATATTAACTAGTGATATGTAATACTAGGTTAAGGGATGTGGACCTTCATTCATGGCTGTCCACACAATACATAAGGGTGGATACAAATTGTAATCTATCATCTAGCATACATCTTATTTTACATTACTTGTCCTTTATGTCATTTATACGTTACTTATACTGGTTATTCTATTATTGATGAACTTTGTTCCTTTCAAGTGGTATCAGAGCCTCGTTTGGCTGATTTAGGCCTTTGGCCTTAATTCTATCTGATTTTTGGCTTATAGCCTTATTTTAGGGTTTCCCTAAAATATTGGACATTGTCCAAAAGAAAAAGAAAAACCTAAAAAAAATATAAAAGAAAAAAAAGTAAAAAAACAAAAGAAAGGAAAAAGAAAAGTTAAAAAAAAGAAAAGATAAAGTAAAACAAGCACATGGTTTTGCTTTTAAAGTAAAACAAACACATGGTTTTGCTTTCCAGCTTCAACCAGGTTTTACTTTGATTTGAATTATTATAATATATTTATAATAGTTCAATTTTTTGTTTTATTATATAAAATAATAAAATAAAGATTTTTATTATATAATAATTAATACAATAATTAATTATTATTTAAAAAAACTATATATTAAACTATATATATAGTTTATAAAAACATTAATATAATTATTAATTAATTAATTAATAATTATTATTATAAAAGAAAAATGGAAGAAACAAAAAAAAAAAATAGAAAGAAATAATATTATTGAATATTATTTTTGACAAAAAGAAAAAAATGGGGTTATTTAACCTAGTCAAAGAAGATCTTCTATCATTAAAAAAGCGAAAGAAAAGAAGGCTAGATAATCAACCGAAATTCGCTATCAAACAAGAAGACCAATTCGAAAAATTGGAATTCAAGAAGTCATGGCGACTATGATACCAAAATTACAATCACAGTTACGGGCAGTTTCGAATGAGCTAAAAGAGTACGAAATTTCCAATAATAGTCTACTATTCAAAATCGACAAACAGAAACTAAGGATTACTACCTCGAAAATGAATATTGGATTTTTGGAAGATAGTAAAAGAAAAGTCATAGAAAGGCTAGCAGATGAAGATGAGAAAATATTACGTATGGAAGGCATCATTCAAAAACTTGACGACCAGATAATAAAGTCAAAAAAAGTCGAAGAAAATCCGTATCGGAATATTATTGAATTGGAAGAAGAAATTAGTCGTCTTAACAAAGTCGTCATCGACAAAGAAGATGAATTGGCGCAAGTACATGAAAAGTTAGGAAATCAAGAAACAGAATTACGTCATCATCAACAACAAAAAGAAAGACTCCAACAACAACATGACGACAGTAAGAAGACACATAAGTTGGAATTGACAAAAGTCAACAAGGTATTATCAAGAAATACCGAAGAGATTTTTCAACTATGAAATCATAACAAAACACTGATTACAAAGATCAAAAAATTGAAAAATAGTAGCAAGAGGGAACACTCCGGTGAAGACCTCGAAGGAAAAATACTGGAAAAGCAAGAAGAAAACCAGTTTCTAAATAATCGTAATCAGGAACTACAGAATCAAATCAAGGAGTTAGAAATTGAAGAAATGTCGCAAGATGAAAGAGTAAAAAAGATTCAGAATCATAACAAACTACTAGAGAACCAAGAAGCACAAATCCAGAAAAATGCACCTAAAAATCAAATTGAGGAAGTGAAGACAGTCCTCGCTGCAGTCTAAAAGAAAGAAGAACAAACAACACCTACACCTAACAGACATCCTAATTATAATCATCATTTTGACCAACGACAGTGTCAAAATGAATATTCACAGAAGACTTATGTGGACTTGTGAAAATATCGACATACTAAGCAACAATTGAGACGAATCGTTCCACAAAATGATCTCAGAGCTCCAATAAAAATAGATCTGGGATGGACCACAGCAGATACGATGCAACAATTTGCATGGCGAATCCGTAACTCGTATCGACTCATTTCCTCAAATGTCGCAAATAGAAAAAGGAAAGGATCCCAAGACGATCATTCAAAGGAAATCAGAGATTGCTATCAATACAGCTTTGAGGACAAAGCTTCCCTTAAGGGGAAGGCAATGTAACAATAATCATAAATACATTAAATATTAACTAGTGATATGTAATACTAGGTTAAGGGACGTGGATCTTCATTCATGGCTGTCCACACAATATATAAGGGTGGATACAAATTGTAATCTATCATCTATCATACATCTTATTTTGCATTACTTGCCCTTTATGGCATTTATACGTTACTTATACTGGTTATTCTATTATTGAGGAACTTTGTTCCTTTCAATCCTCCGGTACAGGCCATTATATAATAGCCTTAACTTTAGTAGGATCAGCTGCTGCACCCTTTTCTGAGATAATATGTCCCAAATACTGTACTTCTCTTTTATAAAAATCACATTTACTAAGTTTTGCGTAGAGTTGATGTTCTCTTAAGGTTTCTAAAACCATTCGTAAATGTTCTTCATGATCCTTCTCATCCTTTGAATAGACTAAAATATCGTCAATGAACACTAGTACAAATTTGTCTAGATATTTGTTTAATACATTATTCATCATACTCGTAAAATTTGCAGGAGCATTAGTGAGTACGGAAGGCATGACAACAAATTCATAATGACCATATCTCGTTTGGAATGTAGTTTTGTGGATGTCTTCTTCTTTAATTTGTACTTGGTGATAACCTGATCTAAGATTAATTTTCGAGAAAACCGTGGCCCCTCTGACTTGATCAAACAAATCATCAATTCTTGGTAGTGGGTTTTTTTTAATAGTCATTTTGTATAGTTGTTTGTAATCTATGCATGGGTGAAAACATGAAGTTGGGAAACACTTTTTCTTGTTTTTTGACAAAACAAACTATAAAATTTTACGTTTTTCAACTTCAACCCCTTCAAACCGATATCTTCCTTATGAATTTCACCTTGAAGTAAATACACATGTTTTAGAGAATTGAATTAGTTACGTACTCATATTTAAAAAAAAATTATCGACATATAGTGGGGCAAATTTGGCGTCCACCAACGACATATACTTTTAAATTTTAAGTATGAATAATGAGTGACCTGTTTGCACCACATTTTTCTTAGAGATAGTTATTCATTTTAGGGAAATGAAATTTATACTCGTAATCTACACAGATTGCACTTGTGCATGGACTATATGTTGAGTGCTTTCATACTTATACACTAATTTTTATTATGTATCGAAATAACATATGTACAAAAAATGGCGCCTTATTGACACATGTTTTTGTCTTCGCATTTTCTTTCAAATGTGACTCTTATAAAAAAAATCTAAAACCACTCTTTTGAAGAGGACACTGCAAGGAATATCCATGTGAGATTTTATATTTTTTTGGCTTCGTCATCATGATGATATTGAATTTTCGTTGTGAGTGATTTTTAAGTCACTAATTTTTTTAATGATAAAGTTCATAAAAGAAATAGAAAAATAGAAATCCTAAATGAAATTCAAATTTTTTTATATTATGAGAAAGTAGGTTGAATGATGAATCTACTTGTATAAACTCCGACACGTAATTCTCATGTTTTGCAGTGTTTCGACCTTGTTAAAGTGACACATTTATGAAAACTGTAGAAATGGTGTTGGAATTGTTGACCATAAACTCTCGGCTGAGAAAATGTCTCGGTCGAGAAATTTAAAATATCTTGGGCGAGAGTTATTTTCACTCTAAAATTAACCCAAAGTTAATTAATTCTCTCGACTGAAAGTCATTTTAAACTGTCATTCGAAAGTTTAAAACATTTCTCGGCGGAGAGTTTTGTCAATTAATGGCCCACGAATATTTCAGGGGCCAACACATTAAATTCCCATTATTTTGACGAGATTCCACAATTTCTCGAGTAGAGTTGTATATATAATCTCTCAACCAATATAGTTTTCCACAATTTCTCAATCGAGAGTTTGCATATCCATATTTCAGCCGAGAGTTTGCATATCCATATTTTAGCCGAGAGTTCACATATCCAAGTTCATATTTCAGCCGAGAGTTCTCATTATCCAAGTTAAAAACACAAGGACATTTCACAAGGTCATGAATACATTTTTCTTAACAAGGTATTTTCTTGAACCCTTGTTTTGGCAAGTTGTTAATTTTTTCATCAAACACCTTCTGTGAAAACTAAGACTATGGAGAGATATCATTCTTGACAATATAGAGCATGGTAGTTTCAGACTATTTTTATCATTCACCCATTAGGTACGACAAGCATTTTCCCAAGGCCACCTGAGCTAGTTTTCCAACACAGTCATTTTCAGGACTTTCTCTAAAGTTGATCCTAAAACCCTATTTTGGAAGATCCATAACTTTTTCTCCAGACATGCTTAATGAAAATGAGGTCATGGTTAGGTAGAAAAATAAACAGAATACAACCTGACCATATGTTGTAGGAATTTACTTTAACCTATGATTTATGCCGGGCATTTTCCTGAGACTACTTAGGTAATTTTACTTTCTCTGGTGCAAAACCCTGTTTTGGCAGACCTATAATTTTTTCCTCTGAAGTGATTAAGGTAAAATGGGACCATGAATAGATAGCCACTTCAACAAGGTATAGCCTGGTATCATGGTGGGGGCATTTTAGTCAAACCATGACTATGTCGGGCATTCTCTTAGAGCAAATTTGACTAATTTTTCCATACTTGGTCAATTTCCAAAGTTTCACAAACTTGCAATTCTTTTCTAGAATGATTTCAGATTTCAACACTGACTTAATGATAGCACCAAGACACCATCATGTGTCTTTTCAGCCTCATCACACATGCCACATCATCGTACTTTCCATGTCATCACTTCCTGTGTTAATCCTTTGTCTTTCACTAAGTTTTTCCCTGCCATCATGTCCTTGGTTATTCCTTTGTCATTACTGGACTCCTTTGACATCAATGACAACCACATTCAACAATTTGGTAATTTTTTTGTATAAGAGTACTTAGCATATTACTCTTGTTGGGTCAATATTGTTCTTTGTTTCAACATATAACTCTCGATTCTCATACCTTTTCATGCATTTGATTTTAGGTTTTTAATTCTTTCAACATGGGAAACCGAAGCAATCGTGAAATAAAATATGATCGCACCAGAACTGATGGAGAGGCAAACAAAGAGATAAAGTGTGAAAACATGAGAAAGTTAAGAGAAAAAAGAGCAATGGAAAGAAACGTGGAGGAACATAGAAGTGACAAAGAAATGAAAAATGTGAACCTGGAACATGGTGGTGATGAAGGAATGTAGATAATCGAGGAATAAGTTGATGAAATAAATGAAGAACATGGAGGCGACGATGAAATGACAAATGTGGATCAAACTATGGGTAGCATCGGT
>LPNX010596389.1:360251-379594 GCA_001517045.1 Pseudotsuga menziesii | reverse complement strand
AACATACAACATCCTACCACACTTACCAATTCATAGAGATTAATTAGAAGCTGCAACAATATCGTCATTGACGATAAGTTTTTGGAGAATATGGATTCAATTAAAATTGAAGAAATGGGACCTCTGATGCCTGATCATACAACTCGTTATAGAGAAAAAAAGATAGTCAAAGAATATTTTGAAGGTATTTATGTCAGAGAACAAGCTCAATTACTACATAGATTGTTAAAGAGAAAATGTCTAAGAAATACAATTACATTGTTGGGCATTCAAAGTGCCAAAGAGGCTAAATCAAATGAGACTGTCTCACAAAATCTGACCTTGGTGCTTGCATCACTTGCAAGAAAGCGATCTCATAACTTCAAGGTTGCTCGTAAAGCTATTTTAATAGGGGTTGTGGAAAAAAACACTGTAACCAGTCGTTTGTTGTCTACGACTACAAGAATGTTAAAAACATCAAGAACAAGTTTATGGAAGCATAAAATTTTAGGGTTTAATTAGATGAGGATAATGAAGTTGAATGTTTGGGAGTTATTTGTACGCAACTTTTTTTTTTTACGAAAACGGTTAAAATTTTAATTAGAGACTGGCAAAGAGGCTGCCAGGGCCATTATAATGCATATTCATAATTACTATCTTGAGCTTCATCTCCAAAACACACATGGCTGATACAGGGCTGGGCCGAATCTTTCTAGATTCTGCATTTGCTGAAAAGTTGCCGACTAGAGGAGCCTTAGTGTTAGGGAATCAGATGATTTGACGTTTCTGCATTGACAATTAGCTGGCTCTTGCTCAAGGAAGTGCCCCGATTGGCCTCAACATCCGCTAGATTATTGAGATTCCTTAACACGTGGTAAGCCTTGTAAGTGCTGAAGTGCGTCAGAAGGAGAAGGACTTTCCTGTGCGTTTGACCGAGGTTAATATCCGTTGGCCCTTTCTTAGTATGTAACGCCTTAACAATTAGCCTGGAGTCGCCAAAGATAGTAATATTCTGGATGTTCAGCTTCCTTCCTTGGTTTAGACCTTGCCATAGCGCCAGAAACTCAGCCTGATTATTGGAGGCGTATCCTAGTCCCCATGCATAGGACATATACAGCTTGCTAGAGGGATCAATGATGATGCTGCCTCCTCCAGCTTGTCCAGGATTTCCTTTCGAGGCCCCATCAAAGAAGAGGCATCATTCATCAAGGGCTGACCTCCACTTGATGAATTCCTGTTCATCCAACCCGATTTCCCAGTTTAACTTTTGAGGAGGATTGATTGCTTTGGTGGTTTGCTGGTTCAGGTTGAGCTCCTTAAGCCAGCGATCTTCTTGAGGAGAGAGGTTGGTCGAATTTTTGATGAAAGGCTTAGTACTTAGCGCTTCTGCCATCATAGTTCGGGCTTTAACAACGACTTGAGGAGTCTACTTTCCTCTTTAAAAATTCTGTTGTTCCTCTCCAACCAGATTTTCCAACACAGAAATTTGGGATTCCACATCCACGCGAGCTTGAGGAGGTTTTTCTTGCTCAGATTGAAAGGAGAGAGTGAATTCCAGTTGCTTATGATCTCCATTACTGAGTTTGGCAGTCTTTCAGTAGTAGATCCTATCATAATCCTCCATACCTCTTTAGTGAACTCGCAGCTGGTAAAGAGATGCTTAGCCGTTTCTTCAGCGTGATTGCACAGGGAGCAGCGTGAAGGCCCTTCCCAGCCTTTCCTCTTGAGATTGTCGCTGGTCATAATGCTGTTATGGAGTAGAGTCCATATAAAAACATCAATTTTGGGAAATGAGGGGAAATTCCAGAGAGTTTTCCATGGTGCTGGGTTAGGAGGGACCCAAGGCGTTTCCAAAATGGCAGCATAGCCAGCAGCTGCTGTATATTTCCCAGATTGTGAACCCCAGCCCTGTTTGTCTTTGGATCTGGCAATATGGGGCGATTTCCCTTGAAGAAGAACCAACAGTGCTGAAGCTTCCTCCTTTAGCTCTTCCGGGTAGTCTCCTAGGTTCCAGTTTTCCCAGGATTCATGATCATCATTATTCCAGATGGAGATGTCCCACAGAGTGGTGCGATTGTTTGCCGGGAGCCACGTTTTGATATTCCCCAGGTCGTTTAATTCATTGAGAGGCTGATCCCCCAGGATAGAGTCCTCCCAGATTTTAATTTTTGCACCATTTTCGGGAATCCACGTTAGCTTTGGGATGAAGTGAGGGAGGGCCCTTTTGCAGAGCATGAAGATCGGGGATCCTTTCTGCGTTTTTGTGGGTTTTTCCAGGCATCTCTCCTTGTCTCCTTTGAAGTATTTTTTCCTGAGAATTTGTTTGCTCCAAGTTCTTTTCCCAGTAATCATATTCCATAGAATTTTTCCACCCATGGTAAGATTTTGGATAGCCACATTTCTAATTTGAAGACCCCCCTCCATCTTTGGCTTCGTTACCTTGTCCCAGTTCACAAGATGGAGCTTCTTCTCACGGTTACGACCTCCTTTCTAGAGGAAGCGACAGAGCAACTCATTAATTTTGTTTGTTATTGTTTTGGGAGCTAACAATACAGAACATTGATAGATTGGCAGACTGGTGAGGACTGAGTTCATCAAAACGACCTTACCTGCTTTGTTGAGCCAGTTTGCTCCCCATCCATGGATCTTGTTTTTTAATTTGTCCAGAAGAGGCAGCCAATGGGAAACTTTGGGGGAAGCTTTGAAAATTGGAATGCCCAGATAATTGAAAGTGTCCCATATTGTGATACCTTCCATTCCAAGAATCCTAGAAATCTCTAGCATTTCGAGAGGAGAACAGTTCCAGCCAAAAATCTTACTTTTGTGGTAGTTTATTTCACTTCCAGAGCTGCTTTTGTAGAGGTCAAGTTCAGTTTTGAAGTTCTAGGAAGTATTAAGATTGGCAGCTCCCAGTAAAAGAGTATCATCAGGGAACTGGGAGTGGTTTACCTCCTTGACCTTTGGGACGATTTTGATGCCTGAGAGAGATCTGTTTTGAAGCCTTCTGTTTAGTTGGAAGCTAAGCACGAAGGCTTGTATGACAAAATGCACAGGGGATAGAGGGCAGCCTTTCCTTAATCCTCTTGAAGCCTGGAAGAAATTGGTGGGACGACCATTAACCAACAGGGCAATCTAGGGGGCTAAAATGCAGGCTTTGACCCACTCTGTAAATTTCAGACTGAACCCAAAGTTCCTCATGGTTGCAAAAAGAAAATCATGCTTGACTCTGTCAAAGGCACTGGCCAAATCCAGCTTAACCACCATACCCTTCTCTTTTTTCCTGTAGCTGGTATGAATGGCTTCTTGGACTAAAATAATGTTATCCAAGATCTGTCTTCCTCTCACGAACCCACCTTGATTTTCTGGGATCAGCTTAGGAAGAATTCTTTTGAGTCTGTTAGCCATTATTTTAGTGATGACTTTGTATCCCGTATTGCAGAGGGAGATAGGTCTGAATATGCTAAAGTTCTTGGCACCTTTTTCTTTTGGAATGAGGGCCAAGAAAGAGGAATTAGTGCTGCCACCCAACTTGGTACAGTTCTGAGCCTTCTTGACCATTCTGTATAGGTCCTTTTTTTATAATATCCCAGCAAGCAATATAGAACTGGGCTGTGAATCCATCTGGCCCTGGCGCTTTGTCAGGGTCCATTTTGAAGAGGTCTTTCTTGATTTCCTGAATGCTGACAGGGCTGTTCAACATCATGTTGTCATCATCATTGATCATGCTTGGAATCTCTGAGAGAGGGTAAATGTTCGGGTCCACTGGATCCAGGTCCGGGGCTGAATAGAGGTTTTTGAAAAAGGAATAAGCTGCCTCCTTGATGTCACTGAAGTCCTTTATGACTTGATTTTGCATCTGAATTTCACTAATGGAATTATAGTTTTTCCTAGCTTGAGCTTGCTTATGAAAGAACGAAGTGTTTTTGTCTCTAGCTTGTAGCCAAAGCGTTCTGGATTTGACTCTCCAATATATTTCCTCTTCTCTACAAGCTTTATGGTACATCCTTTGAAGCTCAACTTCCCGGTTAATCAAGTCAGGGGTGACTAGAGATTCTTCCAAGGCCATTTGGTGTCTTTCTAAGGCCTTCTGAATTCTTATCCTTTCAGCCGTGGGAGAGCTTAGTCCTTTAGCCCAAGCTTTCAGGTCAGCTTTGAGTCTTCTGAGCTTTCCTTCCCAGACATAGAAGGGGGAGCCATACACAGGTTGCTTCCAGGAATTGGATACAAGATCAAAGAATCCTTCCTGATTAACCCAAATTGGGCTAAACCAGAAGGGGATAGGACCTAGATTTTCCCCACTAGACAGGGAGAGCGAAAAAGGTTTATGATCAGAGGTGTAACGTGGGAGAATCTTGGAGGTCGCCATAAGACCAAGGGTTAGAAAGGAGGAATGAATGAGGAAGCGATCAAGACGGGCAGCTATGCGGCCCGGTCCAATCCTTTTGTTGGACCAGGTGAACTTTCCCCTGTCAGGAATGATATCTTCAAGCTCCCATTCCAGCATCAAGTATTCCACCCACTCTCTTGTAGGATCCCGGACTATTGAACCCCCTTTTTTTTCCGCCAGAGCAAGGGTTACATTTAAATCTCCAGCCACTACTAAGTTTTCAAGATTGTGTTGATTAAGAAATAATTTTAAGGAATCCCAACACTCTTTTTTCTCAACAAGAGAGACAGGAACATACATATTAAAGAGACTTACAAGATGACTGGAGTCTTTACGGATCAGCTTGGTAAATAACCAGTGAATGGTACCTTCTTCTTCGATTAGATCGAGCTTTGAAGAGTCCCAGAACGTTGCTAAACCTCCCGAGGCTCCTCTTGCGCTCACAGTCCTACCTGGGCCTTTCTTCCAGAACGAGTTGCTTGCTCGGAGGAGAGCATATTCCTCCATCTTCGTCTCCTGGATTAGGAGGACTTCAAGCCTTGTTACTCTTACTAGATCCCTTATGGCTTCTTCCTTTAAAGTGTTGCCTAGTCCTCTGCAGTTCCAGGAGACGTATTGCATTATTTGCCTGAGTGAGAGGGATGGCCCCCTTTCGAAGTCTTCCCTAGCTTCATCCCCGATCTAGTATGCATCATTTCTGGTATGGTATGCTGAGAGCCTTGAACCACATCCTTGTAGGACTGCTCTTCTCTTCTCTTCTTCTCAGTCTTCCGTCCACGCTTTGGTTGGTCTGGTGAGCCTGACGGACTGCTTGCTTCAGTATCTACTTCCTCAGAGGATTCAACTCCTGTTTCTGAGCCCAAACTGATGTGTTCCTTTGACTGGCTAGAGACAACAGGATGCGGAATTGGGTCGGTTGGGCCTTATGGCGCCCGAATTGCTTCATCTTCTGGAGCGTTTATGAGGGTTTGAGCTTCATTGGGAGGTTCCTGGTGATTAGATTTTGAGCTGCCAACCATTGGGGGTTCCTGGGTCATTTTCTCCTTGCTTTTGGCGTTGTTAGAGGTTCTGCCTTTCTTTACTTTCTTCCATCCTTCAGCATCTTCTTTCCCAGTAGCCAGTTTGGGACAATGTCTTTGGAAGTGGCCATGCTCTTGGCAGTTCCTGCACTTGAAGGGCAGGTGCTCGTAGTCCAGTTTCTGATAGTGGGTCCAGGATCCAACGGTTAATTTTACTACCTCAGAAAGGCCAGCTTCAAGATCAACTTCAACACAGATTCTGGCACAGGTGTATTGTCCCTTATTATCAGCTTTGTCAATGAAGCGGCTGATTCCGTTCCCTATTCTCTGTAGAGATTCGATATCCCAGCAATACACCGGAAGGTTAGGAAGCCTAACCCATACCGGCACTTCTTCGGGTAGATCGACTGAGGGGTCAAAATATGGTGTCCATTTATTCAGGTATAGACCTTGCATTCCCATGAAGTAGGGACCATTTCTAAAGATTAGATCACAATCTTCTTCTGAGAAGAATTCAAACACAAAAAACCCTCTTCCAATAGGGTAGCAAGTTACTCCGTGTTTCAGATTGGGCTTCCAATTTCTCTATATCCAGTCATCAGTCGTCTTGGTGGAGGGCCATAAGCCCATAAACTGGCCCACTAGACCTTGCTTAGCTAGTGCTAGAGCTATCTTCATTGGTTTTTCTTCAGGAAGGGCGATTTCAGGAATTTCCTCCAACTTCTTGATAAATTTTGGGATCTCTGGGATAGAGGGCTTCTTGCCTCTGCTAAGGAGCCTCTGGAAGGCTTCCTCCTCCGATCTCGGAGGGGGGGGGGTGGCCTCCCCTCCCCCAGGCGCCGCCATCACTGCTCAACGCAGCTCAACCCTAACGCGCAGCCAGTTCTCTAACGCCCAGCGCAAAGCAACCTAAAAATGTGGTATATAACAATAGGTTTTTACCCACTCTTTGTAGGCAACCTTATCAAGATAAAATTTCAAATAATGTGAGGGTCAGGGTGAAAGAGTTTTGGCATTTAAATTCTCGTGTCTTACCAAATGAAAAGGATGTTGTGAGACGTCGTATATCGAAAGGAAACTATGAAACTCATGCTAAACACATAACAAAGATCACTCAAGTGGAAATGTTCAAAATTTGTAAGGAGAGTAATGTTGATGTGAAGATTTCTTTTAGCACATTTGTGAAGCTTAAACCATGGCATGTCAGGCCCATCGTTGTTCGCAACACATGTTGTTTTTGATACCATGTAGAATTCAAATTATATTATGAGACATTTCTAATTTTTTTCATGTAGTGTTGGCCAAATAACCCCCATCCTTCAAGTGTTCATGAATTTGTATCTAAAATATTATATGCGCGAGAGAATGATCAAGTATTTTATAAGAAACAATGCGTCGGAGGTAAAAAAATGTGAGTAATGTTCTGATTTGGCCCTTTTTAATGCCAACTACCCCATTGATACAAACGATTCTCAATTGTCAAATCGCATTGTGAAATGGAAGAGAAATGATTATGTTGATTATACGCATGTTACAGATTCAACGACAACATCAAGAAAGCTTAATTTAGTTGAAAGTGATATCTCTTTAACAGATTTTATGAATTTGTTCAAGGATCAAATATATAAATATATCAAGAACTCTCACTCAGCATGATGGTAGGACTTACAGTTCAAGCAATCGCGATATGTATTTCGAAAAGGAACAATATTATCCATTGTCAATTTTGCTGAAAATTACAATTTCACTCTGCAAAAGTAGATACAAAGTGAGTATTATCATTCATATCAGGTATCTATACTTGTGCATATTATGTATAGACATACAGAGCTTGATGTTGATGGTTTTGATAGCAGTGAAAATAATTGTGAAGTGATTAAGGAGTATCATTTCTACATCAGTGATGATCGTACCCATGATACATGTTTTGTCCAGCATTGTTTTGGTATGCTTTATAAAGAATTATCAAGAAGAAGGGTCACTTTTAAAGAGCACTGGGTGTAGTCAGATGGTTGTGTTGGTCAGTTTAAATCAGCATGATCATTCTTATAGTTGTCTCGCCTTCATAGAAACACATATGTTCACCACACATGGATATTTTTTGAAATAAGACATGGAAAAGTCGAACATGATGGTGTTGGGGCCTGCGTGAAATGTGCACTTAGGAGATATCAAATGAATCACTCTGCTTCTCACCTTGCAAATTCAAACGATGTTATTAATTGGTGCAAATAAAATTTGAGCCATGTATTCAATGAAAGGATGGGTAATATGAGAAGGTTTTTCTGGAATATTGCAGTGGGCGATGTTGACAGATCAATGCCACATAATTGTACCGCAATCCCAAAAACAAGGGGCTTACACTCCATTACGAGTAAGAAAATGACAAATATACATGCAATCGAGAAACAAAATCACTCTTGCTTTTGTCTTACATGTATTGATGATGTAGAGTCTTTGGATGAGTGTCAAAATGAAACTAACAAATTTGTGAAACCATGGAGACACCAAGAATTGACACCATTGCCCCCATTTGGAAATATCAACGATGTACAACGTGACAATGAAGCGCTTGTGATTGACAAAGATCATGATCATGTTTCTGATTTGGTTAGGGAAGGTGATGTATTTGTTGTCATTGCACCGATAGATAATCCATAAAAAGTGCATTATTATTTATTGAGATGCACTAGGTTGAAAAGCACGTTGATGCAAGAATTTAAAGACCTGTCAAATTATACGTATGCAGTGGATTCAATGGTTTTAATGGGACATTTCTTTGTAGAAGTAAGGGAATTTAAAGACCATATTCTTTTTCAATACTACGAGTTAGATGTTATATGTGCTCAATACGGTCATTTGGTCATAGCAGCCCGGTCGCAGTTGAAGGTAGTGAAGAGTAGGAAAAATTCCAAGCATCGACAATGGAAGTTGTAAATATAAGATCATAATGCCATTCTTGATAATATGCCACTATAACATTTCATATAAATCAAGAACACATCAAGGTTGATGATTTTTTGTTCTTTGATTCTAGGGTGGGTGGGTGGGGGAGTCCAAATGAGCTTCCACCTTCATGTGCTTGGCCTCGTCAATAGAGAATATATATAATTCTTGAAACTAAGAGAATCTCTTTTTAACAACATATCCAATGATAACTCAAGTATCATATTGAACTTGTAACTTCACCATTATATGACAATGATCACATTAAGGAATATTCTCTTTATATGTTTTTTCATTAAAACAAATATAGACTCAAATCACAAATTAGCAAGAACGATTTTGCAAAGCAAGATAAAGTAAAAATGGACACACAAAACACTTGAATAATTTCAAAAAAAATATGTGACCATTGTTATTTTTATCTTTTAAATAAAAGTTGTTCTTTTAATTTCATCGACAAGACCCTCATGATGTATCATGACAAACTCCAAAGGAGTGACGCAGGGGTTGAATGATATTATTCCTTTGACAAAACTGTTCAATATAAATGTAAGAAGGATTTGGGGATGCCTTTGTGATTGAGAAGTAATAGCATGACAACATAGTTAAAGGTGTTTGTTTTTCACGTCATGCTCATTAAACATGGATGACCATAGTTAAAGGTGTTCGCTTTTCACTAGGAATATATTGTCAAATATTTTCCTATGTTTCAAAAATCCCTGTTGAATTTTTGAACTAAGTGAATCTAGATTTGAGAATCAAGAATCCATTAAAAAGGGAATGAATCTCTGCATCATTATTTGTTATTTTCCTATTCACTTAGGAAAACTTAATTTCTAGATTTACTCTAACATCAAAGATGACTCCCCCCACTTCTTCCACCCCATGCTCAAATGATTGTTACACATTGAACCCATGAGATTTTTGTCATAATAAGGAAGGATGACTCCCTTAGTGTCAAGTATTGGGTGTAAA
This sequence comes from Pseudotsuga menziesii, assembly GCA_001517045.1. Taxonomy (NCBI): domain Eukaryota; kingdom Viridiplantae; phylum Streptophyta; class Pinopsida; order Pinales; family Pinaceae; genus Pseudotsuga; species Pseudotsuga menziesii. The sequence goes on along the minus strand of LPNX010596389.1, from coordinate 370,288 downwards.
GGAATAAGGTGGAAGTGTTCCTTCTAAATATGCGTCATTGTTCCTTCTAAATATGAGTCATTCATGCTAGGCATAGTGACAAGATGGAAAGTGGAGAATATTATTAAGCATTGGCACACTAACCAAATGCCACTAACCATTTATATACAAAATGCAAGGAAGAAAAAACAATACTCATACACCCACCAATCCAAGCAACAAAGAGGAAATCCCTTAGAGCAAAGGAAATGGCATCTTCTTCAACAGATAAACTCACACTCAACATCCCCAGGTCACCAACAAAGCCAAAATTACACCTCTAGACAAATCTTATTCCCATTTACTGTTACCGAACTTAAGCATGGGCCTTCATATTGTGAGGAATCTAGAACCACCCCCCTTGAGAACATTTCCCATGAGACCTACCATGAAAAGTGGCATGAGACGCATCAAATCCATCCATTAAAAATCGAAACAATGACCATTAGAAATAAATCCAAAATTAGTGTTTGATTTACCAATAGGGAATACTTCATTAGGGAAGCCAACACAATGTTAATTGTGCCCCATTTTTTATGATGCTCCCTCGAGGTAGGATAGAAACTTCATTAGTGAATTGAGTGTTGTAAGAATTGGACTTTGTAAAATCATAGGAAGGGCCTATTGGTGCACTTTTGAATCCCGAATTGAGTGCTATAAGAATTGGACAACAATTTTATTTGTAAGGTCCTTTCTTTCTCAAGTTTGGGAAATGATTGTTAAGGAATCACAAATTAAAGCAATAGATTGAATATTTATCGAGACAATTTGATAAGAATTGAAAAATGAGTGCATCTCTCTCTACTTGATTATTGGTAGCTTTAGGTAGACCACACAAAAGAGTTACACTATTTCCTCTAGGAAGAAGTATTCCCCCCACACCTAGTGAGATTTTCTACTTTATCTACTTTGTTAATTTCTCTTCATACTAGAAAAAAATGGACTTTAGGAAATCATAGAAGGGGCCTCTCAATACACTTATGAAAAAAAAACAATTTTAATTGTAAGTTATTTTCTTTCATAGTTCTGGGAAATGATCATTAACGAATCACCAATTACAACAATAGATTGAATTTCTAGAGAGACAACTTGGTCAAGGCTGAAAAAAATTTGCACATCTCTCTGCTTGACTATTGGTAGCTTTATCTAGACCACACAAAAAAGTTAAACACTATTTCCTCTAGGAAGAAGGATTCCCCACACCTATTGCCCCAATATATGTTTCACGTTTATTATAAGGAATATACTTCAACAATTTTTATGGTTGCAAGGGATATATCCTAAAGAGTTGTGTTTTAGGATCGCAAGGATTATATTATAAGGAGTTCTATATGAAATTATTCCCTCTTTTGAAACTATGCGAAGCATCTAAATTAATACCAAATTTTCTCTTGAAAAATTGTCAAAATAAATATAAGTTATTTTAAATTATATTTATTTTTAAAACCAGTTATTTTAATTTTTATCGTACATAGCAAAGAAATCTAGAAATTGCATAATTCTATTGATGCATTGTAGTGGTACTATTGGTATATTTATTTTGTTTTACACAAGCTGTTACACAAACTATACATTTTTGAAGAAGGAAAGGAGCGTTTTCCTATAGATTCCACCCCTTTTGTTTCAGATTTTGTCAAATGAGTTGTGGGATTACTTTTGTAGAAAATTTCTTCATAGCTAAATTCCGTTGTAAACAAAATTCACCTTGCTTTTTCATTTTGTTGCACCCTTGGTTAAATAGAAAAATGGCAGGGAAATTTCTAATAATTGATAGCTTGTTAATTCTTGAGATTTGCTTGCTCAATATGATCAGTTGCATAAGAACTCTCCATTGAACTCTCCATTGGTTAAAATTATGAAAGTGGATATAGATCTTGTCATCCTTAATGGATATAATTCTGATATCAACCCCTAAATGTGAATCATAGTCGCCTCATTGTGAATAATTTCTCATATAAAGATTCAATAGCTCTTAGATGACACATTTTAAGAAAGACTCTTCAAAGAAATAACATTATTAAAACTACAAGTGCCATTTTTTAATAGTTTTCTTAAAACAATTTTTTTTAATAACAATGATAAATCATAATCTAATGCATTTCAATGCATCTAACGAATAACATTGCATACAATAGTCGATTCAATAAAACTACCAATAATATTATAGCCCATTCAATAAGAATACAATCATTTACATTGATTTAATGTTTTAAATTGAAACATCATGTTTTAAATTTGTCAACTTGATATCCAAAAATTTCAAAATCATGTACATATAAAAAAATATAATACTTTTAAACTACAAAACTACAACTTGTACATGGACCGCTTCCTCCACTTTGGCAGCAAAGGAATCATTAGACTTCAACAATGGAAAAAACTCATTATTGTCCATTTCCAAGAGCATCTAAGTAATTTTACCTGTAATTTGAAAATGTAGACAAATAATTCATTAGCTTAATAATCATGGTCTAGGTTCTACATGGGTTTAAAGGAACCAAAAAACCCTATGAAGTAGAAAACAACATAATTTTATAGGGCTTCCAAATGACCTGATGGCGTTGAACAATATGAAACAATAACCTCCCAAGCATGTGCTTCTATTGTTGTGGTGTTGAATCACCCACCACACCGCTCCATACCTCCTATGCTTGATTTGTTTATACTACAGAACTTTCTCTGGAAATAGAGGAAGACCCATTCACTCTAGTTTGGGATGCAAAACCATCCTTGGGGACTGAATTCTCCGTCATGATGTTCATTTGGCGAGGTCTACCATTAGGTGTGTATCTTGTAGCCCCAGGATACCAAGGACCCTACTTCACCACAACATTCCATAAAATAAAAAATAGCCACATAAACAATTTACTTCTTCCTCGAGTTCCAAATCAATAAAGCTTATGATGAAAACAAGATAAAAAATAAAGAAAATAAATTACAACATAAGTGAAAAATATAAATTTTAAAGAAAATACATTACACCATAAAGGAAAAATATAAATTTTACCAACTTGAACTTTCTATATTTAAATCAAGGCTAGAACATTCAGATTGCATTACCTACTGATTTCCGGCCATATATTGGTATGTAGTTACCAACATGGTCTGTTGTCACGTTGGTGTCACATAAGACATTGGTTGATATGGCTGAAGAATCATGGATCCAGTTATGCATCCTCTAGGGTTCCTTTGTTGCATAGGATTATTTGGAATATTTCATAAATCCATTGCAAACTATATTTGAAATCACAATCATAATGGAATAATAATACTAAAAAGATATATATATATATATATATATATATATATATATATATATATATATATACATATACATATAACATATTCAAGAATTCCAATTTAAAAAATGAATTCTTACCCAACAATTGGCATATGTTGGAAACCACGTATTTGTGGAGTGGCCAAACCACCTGATGGCCTCCATACTGCTGGTCCTAAACCTAAATTATGGGGGTATGTGGTGCCCTGAGGTTGAGGAAAATGTGAGACAACACCAAAAGTTGGCGGATAATACATAGCTTCATATACAAGTTGAACAAAAACCCCTCCACGTCTGGAGGGGGATGTGATAGTCTGGGAAAAATGAGCTTGCAAATACATGTGCCTAGCATCCTTGCGTTGAGCAATAACTACATAAAGGCGTTTAGTATGCAACATATAACCTACATGTGCAATCAAATTTAAAAGAGAGAGTTATTTTAATAGTAGCTGAACGATGAGATACTCAGGTGATTCTTATAAACAAATGAAATTATTGGCAGATAATTCTGACATACCTTTATTTGCTTCTTCTGGAGTGGTAAAGCAAACAAATCCAAATCCTCTACTGAGTCCCTTTTTATCCCACATTATTTTTGCTGAAGTGATCGTCCCGCACTAACTAAATATTCTTTCCAGCTCATTATCATCAATTGCATCATGAATGTTTTTAACGTAAATATTTGATGCCTAAACGAAAATACAAAGGCATACAAGTTATGATAGAATATGGCCTTGAAAAAAAACAAAAGACAATTCAAAATTAAACTAGCCAGCTATGATTTTAATATCCCTTGGTGTCTCTCTTCATATTCCCACTAAATCATTTGCTCAGGCTCGACCTTCTTTTGATCCCTTCCAACATATATGGCCTTATTACCTAGTACGATAAGAAATTAGACAAAGATGTAATACGGACGAGCAAGTAACATCTTGTGTACAACAAAATAAATATACCAATAGTAGCAAGATTCAAAAGTAATATAAATTGTAGTGGACAAGTAGAAACCATAGTAGAAAGTTTCAAATATGATTAGGCATCGAAATATAGTACTAGGGAAGTATACATCTCACAAAGACAAAAATACTCATTTTGTTTCAAAGTTTACAAGAATTTTAGCCTCAACAATCAGCAATAAACCAGAAAAAAATACCATTCTAGGAAAATTTGGCAATGCACTTCATATTTGTAGTTCTTATTAGTTTAAAAAAAATATTTTTGGTGTCTTTGGGATGTTTTTTTTGTGTGTGTTGATGGTTCTACACTATACAGGTATCAAAGACATGATGTATATTATAAAAAACAGTCAAAAAGTAGGTTGAGTGTTGAATCTTGCTATTGTGGAAGAGACCATTCAATTCATCATTATTTGCAAACTTATACACCAGCTGAACCATAGAAAAAAATAATTTCTCCTTTCTTACACCAAGATTCAAAGGTCTAAGGGAATTTTCCATCCATTCCCATGAGCAAAACAACAAGAGAATGAACACAATAAAAATGAGTGTTATCCATAATTTCAAGCAAACTACCAAGAATGCACCAGATAAAACTTGAATCCATGCCCTTTTAGGTTTCAGGTATTGGCCAAAATAGACAACAAAGAAATGAGGATTGAAGTCTCAACCTTGTATAAAAGGTTTTGAATTTTGCATGATACCATAGCTCGCATCCTTCAATTTAATTGATTCTAGAAGGGATAGCTTATGAAGCTTTAAGTATGTGATTGGTAGAAAGATTCAAAAGCAAAGCTTCAGAAACATGTTCCGTAACAAATGCAAAGATCAGAGCATTTTAGGACAGATTTCAGAATCTTGTTAGATGGTGGAATGAGGGAAACAAATGGATGTAATTGATAGTTGAAGTTTCATCTTAAAATGTTTCAAGGATTAATTATTTCTATGACTGAGACACAAACAAAAATGTTGTAACATAACCATGACATTAAAACCAATGGTTAAATGTTTTAATATGGATTATACTTTCTATGATCGATAACATAGGAATAAACCAAAGACTTGACAAAAAATATCTATATTCATGTTTTGAGTATTTCACCCTAAACAGAAAAAGAACAAATGGAATTAAAAGTTGAAGTGTCACCTAACATTTTTGAAGAATAATTTTCAGCCCATAATCTCCAACAAATTCATGAAGGTTTGAAAAAGATATCCTCAATACCAAATCTTACAACCATACCATGGGATTAAATCCCCGTGACTGATTGTTGTAAGCCTAAGCAACAAATTGTCAAATTAAAAGCACTATTTTTCAATAGACCGGGCTTGCACAATAGCCGCAGATGAAAAACAATAGCAGAATGTAAGGAAATCAAATTGGATTCCCATATGTTGAGACATCTGTGCCATTGTTTCACTTGAGAGGAAGAGAGATGCATGAAATTTTTCAGACTTACTGGTGAGATTAGGTGGAAAAAGGCACAACATGCATACTTGAATCCCTACCATGAAATTTTGTAAAGTCAAGTTTTTTACCATGGCTTTGGTTTTGAATCTACATATGAGGATTTAATCTTTTAAGCTATGTTTTTAGGGTTTTGTCAGCCACAATGTGGTCCTTAAGGAGTTACTAAATGATGTCACACCAGAGAATTATTTATATCATTTCCATGCTCAAAGTATAAAACAAGAGCATGAGAAGTAACGTAAATTACTGCCATCAGTCTTGAAGAAATATCTAAATAAGATCATGCAACAAAAGCATGACATTAAATAATAAAATGTACATTTATAGCACATAAATCAGCAAATATATGAGATCAAAGATAAACCTATAGCTCAAAAAATTCCCTTTTCTTCTAATTCCTACAGGGAAAAAAACAGGAAAAAAAACAATGAACACGTAAAATTATAGATTGAAACCTTACCTCGATTTTTTTCCCGTTTTTATGCCTCGATTTGTGGGGATTATGCCACAAATGTAAGAAATTAAAGCTCAAATAAAACAATTTTGAAAAGAATAAATCCCTAACAAAGATATCAAATATATGAGAACAAAGATAAAATCTATAGCTCAAAATTTATGTTTGCCTCCAATTTCAAAACAAGTTCCACTACATGAAATTATAGATAGAACTCTTACCTCACAAAATTTTCAATTGTCTATCAAAAATATATCAGAAATATATCTTTACTGTGGCTTGAGACGGTGTGAGTCCTGGATTAACAGTGATTAGTTCACTAACCAAAATAATAATTTCCAATTTTCATATAGCAAACAATAAAAGATTTAACAAGATAAATCATTAAACAAATGGATAGCATATTAAAATCAAGGATTTTTATTTTAAATTGACAAGGCACAATGCTCAAAGGGTGGCGTATAAGCAAGTGAAAAGTCCTGGATTAACAAAGATTTGTTCACCAACCCAAAAAACATTTTACAATTTTTCATATAGCCAAGAGATGAAAGATTTAGCTCAACCTCATATTGCTGAAGGAACCTATGTATGAAGATGAGATTGCAGTCATAGAGTTGAAGAATGAATTAATTTCTGAAAGTAAATGTGAAGTTCGGAGGAAACAAATAAATTTTGAAGAGGGAAATGTCTACAGCGGCATTAAGGATGTATGGGTGACAGAAAAATAGGAAGAGGACAACCAACGGCGTGAAGATGATGGTGTTGAATCTGTTTTGAAGCAACAATGGAGAAGGTACTTAAATTCCTTAAGCATATTTTGGAAGATGTGTGGTGAACCAAAGGAAAGTGAGAATTTGAAGAATCTTTTATATGGAGGAAGGCAGTTACAAAGAGATGGTCTCAGGAAATCTGATAATGCTGAGACAAAAGCAGTTGAATCTGAAAGTTTTGAAAGTGATAACATCAATCCTGTTGTAGAACATTGTGAGAGAAAATTTTATGTTTTAAATGTATTTCAAAAGATGTACAACAGTACAGAAGGTTATAAGGATGTTTATATCCCTGTGAGTGAAAAAAGAGTGCAATGGCAAAGTAATGAGGATAAATATTGTTTGCAGTAGAGAACAAAAGTTAAAAGGAGAGATAGATGAACTATGGAAACTGATGTCGTTTTCCAAGATAAGCTACAACCGAATGAAGCAAACAATCCATAATAAGATTGGATTGAAGGTGAATAAAACTGAAGGTAAAACCTGTGGAGCATTACAGTACAAGGTCTGGAACCTGGAAGGTTACAACCAACAAGACATGATGATATCAGAGATTATGGACAATTGAAAACAAAGGTTTGAGACCCAGGAATATAAAGATTGAAGACACATGACCAGGTGGTCATGATTCTTTTCTACCTTGGGAGTTTGATGCAAGAGCATCTACTCCATGAGGAAATTTGAAATGTAAGTCAGAACTTAGGGTCTTGACCAATTCCCAAAAGGGGGTTCTTTGTAAAATGTTTGTGTAAATGTTAAAGTTTCTAGATTAGGGTGTAGAAGTTTTCAATTAGTTGAAGTGCCCATGTAAATAATGAATTACGTAACCAATTCCATAGATCATGGAATGGCTCGAAGAGATAAGGAGGCAATTAAGAAGAGGTACTTGTAAATAGGGATTTGTTGTGTGAATCACTAATGGAATAAGTTCGAAATGTCTATTTTTAGGAACAATTTGCTGGTTAGTAGGAAATAGTCACTAATTTTGGGAAGTTAGTTAGTGTACGAGCTGGAGGCTCAATTTGTTAGAGGATACAATGTAAGCCTACATGCATGAGAGGAGGGGAGGGAGGAAGATGAACAAACATAGGGTATGAGGCCATAGTAGACGAGTAGGTATTTCAGAAGTTAATCCAGGGCCTTTGAAGTTTGTATAGTTTAATTTAATGAATGAAAAGAAAAAATTCGTCAATTGCTATGTGCTCTTATATAGTCTTTTTTTCCAGAAGAAAAATAGTTGTTCCTTGATATTCATTAATAGAACCAAAGGTAACTTGTTATGGCACGATGATATCAAGATATCATATGAGATCAGAACCATAAGATAGTTCTGAGGGCCTATACAATGCAAGAAAGAGAGATCATTCTGTGAACTTTGAGGAAAAACATCATCCAACTTTTACAAGATAGATCATCCATACATGTCTAAGGAGGAAACATAAAGAGCCCAGTTCAGTATATCCAAGGAAGTTCTCGGGGAAGTGTACTAATATCAATACCATCAGAGGAGAAACAATGTCAACTTCAAGACATCCAATATGATGCTAAAATACTCAACCATCCATTCTTGAAAATAAAGCAACCAAAAGGTTGAAGAGTAGGAGGTACAAGCTCTACTCTAGAAGAGTTGTAGCTTATCTTCCCCAATATCTATTTCCTCATAATATTCAGTAAAGAAAAGTAGGCCCGCAGCCATGGAGAGCACTTCCTTGGATAATCTGTCTTCCCTCTTATTGTGTTCTCTAAATATGTGATGAAAGTATAAAGTGTGAAAGAAGGCCTTCAGCTCCATAATGTTGTCACACCAACCATCCAAATCGAGAGTAGAGAGAGCTTCCTTATCATTATCGCAATGAATGATTACAAAAGAGTCTCCATATACATGGAGAGAGGGAATGCCAATATCTTTTTCAAAAAATAGTATATCCCAAAGATCCAATAATTCTGCTCTGGTGTTGGTGTTGTTCCCACATCCCATCTTGGTGCTCTGGTGTTGGTGATATTATATAGTTTATGTGAAGGTATTTGAGCTTTGATGAATGTTTCTTTTTGTAGAAGAATTTAGCTGTGCATAAGCCTTGATGAGAAGACAGCCTATTTAGGTGAAATACCATGAATACATGTATATCTAATTTGAATGAAATATAGAGAAATTATGAACTGTGTATTTCAGGTAGTGAACACGATTTGTGATTTGGGAGTTATGTGAATCTTTGATAAAGGGATATTGGTGAATTTGTGTTGTTCCTGTCAATGCCATGTATTTGGAAATAAAACTTGCTCTAAGTTGTTATTGGATACTACATCTGTGTGACCAGTATCCAAGTCTACATGTAAAGCAATCAGAGGCATTATACTCTTCTCTATTTGACAGAAGGAACAATGTAACCACCCGCAGGCTATGCATTTGGAGTCTGGTAAGAATTATTCTTTATTAAAAGTTATTTTAATTATAACCATGTAACCAAATATCTCAACTCTCTCCACTCCATCCTCTCGCCTGATAACTAGAAACTAGAGACACAAACCAAAGAAAAACACCCCAATACTAGGGTTTTACCTCTATGCAAACTCAGAAAAGTATGCTGCCAGACAACTGTCATAAAAAGTGCATACCAGCTCAATAAGTGTGCAAGACCCTCCATCCATGTGTAAATGGTCGAAAAATTGAAAATAATGAGCAAGAGGTACTCCAAGGGATGACACTAAGCTCAAGCACTTGGGGGTGCAAGTCCAACAAACCATATGGAAGAATGTCAAACCACCATGATTGAAAATTTATACAAGAAACTAAATAGCGGGAAATTTAAGGCTACTCGAGAATGCACTTTGTAATTAATGCTATAATTTATAAACACATACTGTAGAGAAATATAATGGAAACACAATAAAATGACTGTGAAAACCTGTGACTACTTTTCATTACTTCTAAAAAAAATATTCTACAAGAAAACAGTGAATTGCTAATTGCTCAATTGAAAAATAAATAAATAAACCTATACCTCTGCCTTCTCTTTTATAGATTGAGATGAAAAGTACATACAATGAATCTGGAACACTATTGATTTACAACTAGAATAGATCCATC
>LPNX010596389.1:247254-355593 GCA_001517045.1 Pseudotsuga menziesii | reverse complement strand
AAACTAATACACATATCTAAACAAAACATTATAATGTAAGGTTAACAAAACAATATCAAACATATCTATTTCATATAACGGACAATTAGAAAACTAAAACCCATTATACAGTGGCTTCATTATGTAATAACATGTAGGTTAATGTGCTCATCCACTATCCATAATCATGGCGATATGCGACCCACTAACCTCACTTATCTAAGTGCAAAAATGGGATGATGAAAGCCTTTGGAAGTAGTATTCTACAAACTAAATGAATTATTTCAAAATAGGAAAGCTAACCATGCACAAATGAAATTAAACTCGTATTGGAAACTCCATCGATAAGTTCATAACCTTGGAATAATTTTTTTTGGGGAAGGAGGATAAGCGTGTGGTAAGGCTCCTTGTTGAATTAGACCCGCGAGAAGGTTTTCCTGTAGGAATTGAATTACAATACAGATTGGGGCCATGTAAAAATAATTAAACTAGTTGAGGAGGTCGTATCGTTGTGCACGCTTCCATGAAGTAGGGAATTTGTTGAAGGATTGTGAGTATTCCATTAGGTCTCCAAATAGACAGAAGAGTTGTACTTCTAGTCGATATGCACCTGAAATCCAAAATCATGTTTGGGAACGATTAATGACTGGCTCACATTCTTGAGTTCCATTTCATGGATTTTACCTTCATTTCCCTGAGATAATTCCATATTGGTGCCATAAAACCTTGAATTGGCACCAAATTTTTGGCTTTGGTGGGAAGGGGGGGATTGGGTTTAAGAGGCCATTACTTCTAAATGGGGTTGGAAATGTGGGTTTGACGTATTTTTTAACCCACTAAATTGGTGCTGGTTAGAAATTGCAGTGATGTGGATTGAATTTATTTTGGGGGGTTTGAAAATTTGTTATATAACTGCAATTGTTACCATGGAAAAAAGCACATTGGATGGAATTTGGAGGCTCTTGAAGAGTTGGGTGAGGGAGAAGGATTCTACAACATTGGATTTAAAATATGATACTTCTCATCCAGTTGTTACAGATTCTCATATTAGTAAATGCACATGATGATATGCAGTATTAATTCCAGCTGGTTTGAGAAGACACAAACTTTATGGAATTTATAGTGCTGCTGACAAAACTTTTGCAGATTTTGTTATTTACCACGATAAAGGAATGGAGTTAGAGAGGTATACTCTTTATGTTCAAATTATTTTTTTGTTGGTGGTATTTTTGCAAAATATTTTTCTTCATAAGATTGCCTAGAATTGTAAATAAGATAATAGAGCTGCTTGATCTTTGTTTTTGCAAGCTAGAGATATATTAAGAAACTGGTTGGTTAATGTTGTTTAGAGATATATTAAGAAATTGACTGGTTAATGTTGTTTTGTGTATATGGATGGTTAGATAAACCCTTATTTGGTATGATCATCATGCGTGATGTTAAATTAATGGCATAAATCTTGCCATGGGTTGTATTTTGTTGGTCTCTTCACCGTTATCTAGGATATTTTGTTGTAAAATGTTCTTTCGGAGCATTTTCATTTATTCAGAGCATTTGCATTTATGGAAAGACCTAAATATCCACTAATATTCACACTTCAGTTTGTAGATCTTGAAAATATGTTTTCCCAAGAAATTTGGAACTCGTTAGGGACATGGGAAACATAAAAAGGATCATAATGGTATGCAAGTAAGTTAAAGCCCCTCTCACCCCATTTTACTAGACTTGGAACCTTTGGCCAACTAGAAAATAGAAGTCCCCCATTTGAAAAGGTGGGGATGAGAGAGAAAGGAAAACTATCAGGGGGATAGAATGTTGACACCGAATATGTCCATAGAAGAAGAGGTTTTTTTGCTCTACTATATTATTAGGTTTTTGGGATTGAAAGATTCACCCATAAATGATTGTAATGGCATAAAATGGAAAATGATAAGGCATAAAGGGCATTCTTGAATATCTTGTGCCATCCGCTGATAGCGTGCTTATTTATGTAAATATTTTTCCAATATTTTGTATAAACTTTCCTTACCAATTTTCTCTAGCAACAGGTGGTCAATAAATGTTTGCAAATCAAGTGTGATTGTAATTGATTTTCAAAAGGAATCATATTGGAATGGTATCTTAGAAGTTAGATCTAATAATTTTTAGAGACCTTGATTGGAATTCAATAACCTGTTCAATTCAATAGATTTTACCCTTGATTGGAATTCAATAACCTGTTCAATTCAATAGATTTTACTTTTTTATTTTTTTTCTTGAGTTAAGATATGCTTGCCCATAAGGAATTAGGAACTCATTTGGGACATGGGAAACACTTAAAAGATCATAATGATATGCAAGTTGAAATCCTTATCACCCCATTTTACTAGAATTGGGACTTTTGGCTCTAGAAAACAAAATTATCCCGTATGAAAAAGTGGGGATCATAGAGAAAGGAAAACTATAAGGGGGATATATTACTAACATTGAATCTTCCTAGAGAAGAAGAGGCTATTTTTCTTTAGTGTATTTGATTTTTGGAAATTAAATATTCATCCATAAATGATTGTAATAGCAGAAATTGGTAGATGATAAGACAAAAAGGGTGTTCTAGAGGATCTTGTGTCATCCAATGATAGTTACATGATAATTTATGGAAATTTCTTCTTAGTCAATTTAGTTGTTTCCTTTACATATTTTAGAATTCACTCAGGATACCTTAAATCTAGTAGAAGGGTTCAAATTTTACCTGGAGGAAAATATCTTTTATTGTATAAATTTTCGTTCCTAATTTGCTCTAGTAATAGGTGTGAAGAAGCATTTGCAAATCTACTGCAACAATAATTTATTTTCGAAAGGATTCACTAGGTATCCAAAGAACCAAACATATTGGAAAGGTTACTTAATTAGAAGTTAGATCTAATAATCGTTAGGGATCTTGATTGGCATTAAGTGAATGCTTAATTCAAAAATTTAACTTTGAATTGTTATGTATGAGTTAAGATCCAACTTTGATTAAATATTGAATTGGTAATACATGATATGTTGCATGCTCATGTATCTAAAATATTGGTCCCTAAGAATTAAGACTTGCTTCTTTAAGGCTGGAATTCATTGCAAATAGTCTTCATTTGCAACGTCCACAATTTTCATTTGGGAATATTCCCTGTCTTATAGGTTCATGATTTTCCCTGTATTTTTGCAGTCTCCTATAAACCATCTTTGGGAACGATTATTGAAATTGTTTTTTTTAGTTCTAATGTGTACTATTTTTGGTTGCTAATCAATTTCTGCACTTGAAATTTCTATATTACAACCTAGATGATATTAAACTACACATTGAGTGCAACCTTGAAACCCTATTTGGGCACAGGTAAGCAAACTTCCCACTAATGTTCTATCAAACTGCTAACTCTATGTCATTGGAATATGGTAAAGTTAGTGCAAAGTTTGTCAGTTATTAGTCTCTTGACAATTTTATCTCCTTGTGACCTCTCCTAGTTGAATTCCCTATTCAAATATGCTTCTTAATCAATGAACAGGGTCATAGATATCATAGAACATCCTTGGATGATGAGAACTCCTAGAATCATGCATGTAACCTTGTAAATGGGGATCATGTTCCATGTGTCAACTTCTAGTGTAGGGTGTCCTAGAAAATCCCCGATTCTCTTGCAACGGTGCCCAAGGTCCATATAACGTTGAATCATGCCTTTACATATGCAAATCTTCCTTGAGGAATGTGAAAAGTGGTCTTAGTGGAGAAATTTGCAAGAAAATATGTAGAATTCTCCCCAAATGTAAGATTGTCAACCAAAGATGTAATTTGTTTTCCACATCAAGAATTTATGCCTCTTTAGGTGGAAACATATATCATTAAGAGTCTTAGAGAAAATATATACTTGACTACCACTTGGATAGAACAAAAAGAATCCCTTATTCCTAAAATTCATCACTTCTTTCTTACTTAGATGCATTTTAAGGATGCTCTCATCTATACTCTTGCTTACACAAGATTGCAACTCTTGCTTAATTTTGTTGTTGTTCAATGGTGTTTGTCTTGCAAAGCAAACACTCACATGCAATTTCTTTCTACAGGTTGGAGGAAATAATTGAAGTACTTGTGCATTTAAATTTCAGATGCAATAACATAAGCATATTATTCGTATTTGCATGTTTTGGGTCTTCTTGTCCTTTTTCCTTATCTGTAATTTTGTAATTCAGATTTGTAATAACTCATATAACAACATCCTTCCATACTATTTTTTTTCCTTGAAAAAAAACATAATTTTATTTCATCCAGAGAGTAACAAAATTACATAATGAAGATATACATTCCTGTATATTTATAAATTGATAACTGTGAGTACACAGAACAAAAAAGATAAAAGACTATAAGAGTAAGTTCTCCATCCATAACTTGTTCACCAATATTTAGGCAAATCAAATGTTTCAAAATAACTATTCCATCATCATAGATAATGGTCCAAACATGTGCTCTATCCCGCATAAAGGAAACAAAAACCAGTATTGTATCCATACCTTGCGCAAGACTGGCCCGTGACATCTTGTCACAACCTGGCCATGAAAAAAGTAAAACACATAGTAACATTTGTTTTCTAGCATATGATATGGAACTAAAGTTTGAAAAAAATCTGTTAAGAAGTATAAACAACAGGAATAAAAAAAAACAGTCTATGTTCCGGGCTGTCCGGCCAATTGTTGCACATGTTAATAAAAAGACAGTCAATGTTGCACATCAATATTCATAATATTGCAGTATAGGACTATTGTTCGGTAGCCTCAATAAAAGGCCTATGGTAATACTCAAAGCATGTATCCCCTAACCATTCCTTAATATTCCAATGGCTTGTAGCTAGATGGAGCCTCGCCTTCGAAGCCCGGTTTGCCTGGCAGTTGTTTTTCCTGTAAATGTGCTCACTTGTGAGAGGAGAAAAAGAAGCAATAATGTCCTGAATAGTTAAAATGATGTTTTCAAGATGTAAATCTCTGCACTGTTGAATTTTTTTGATCCAGTTTATCACATTTAGAGAGTCACCAAAAACTTGAAGAGATCAACACCCCTTCTCAGTTGCAAAGATGAGGAGTAATTTCAGACTTAATAGTTCTACTGTGTTGTTGCTTCCATCTCCCAACCCAGCCATAAGTTCAAAGGAATGATTATCTGATAGGAAGAGTACAGCCCCCCCCCACACAAGTTGTTTTGTGCTGCTCCATCGAAATATCCCCAAGGGATAGTCTTTTCAATGTGAAGAGCCAAAACCTCTCTTTGATTTTTTACCGGAATGTGTGAAGGAAGTGAATCACCCCACATGACATGCTAGCAGTAATAGAAGGAGTGCAAGCTTACCCATTGAATATGAGGTTATTCCTTGCTGAGCAAATGACCCAAGTGACAAGCAAAGGTAGTGCTGCCATAATCTCCAGAGATTCCATTTTCTTCCAATTTTCCCATGCCAATAATATAGTATCCCCCTCCCACCGGCATTCCAAACCCAATCCCAACAGCTTCACACATTCCTTCCATACTTCTACACAATATTGCAACCCACCCAAGGATCCACCCCTACCCTCATCTTCCTTCTATATCTAATGTTCCAAGCCAGGCTATCACTAATGACCTCAAATGACTGTACCACAGCCTTCCAGATGATAGAGCCCCCTGAAAATGGTTTGTTTTCAATCCTAATCCATTCCTCCACTGAAGTTGGGGAAATATATTTATGAGTCACAACCCGTGACCACATGCCCTACCCTTTCAATAATCACCATCCTCCTTTCGCTGCCAACGCCTTTGAGAAAAGAAATATATATTTGAGTCCCCAGCCCCCCAACCCCTTGGGCACCGCAAGTCTCTTCCAACCGACCCATGGAATCATCCTCACATCCTATTTCCCACTCCATAAAAACCGAAAAGCCTCTCCAAGATGCCTTTTGGAATCCATGCGAGGGACATACAATATACCAGAATAGCCTCAAGTACCTCCTTTACAAGTACCAATATCCCTGCCCGAGAGAGCCATCTATGGCTACAAATTTTTAGACATTTTTCCAGTTTTTCCAAAAGCCAATGCGGTCCTTCTTTTTGTAATCATTAGGTTTTAAGTAAAACCCCAGGTACTTAATCTCACCTTCCAATTCTTCAATCCTGAAAGGAAAATTATTAGCAATGTGATGAAATTTCTCTACACCCAGCCTATGTGTGGATAGAGTGGACTTTCCTTCATTTATATCCATAACAGTTGCTGATGCAAAAAGTGTAAGGATCCAGGATATGGAATCTACATCACTTGTTGTTCCCGAACAAAAAATCAGAACATCATCCACGAATAATAAGTGTGTTATTTGTAATAGGTGAGAAATATGAATGGCATGTAGTTCCCCGACCCTACGAGCCTCCCTTAAGGATCTGCTCAAACCCTCAGCCACCAGCAGGAACAATAGTGGGGACAATGGACAGCCCTGTCGCAGTCCCCTTTCTGCATGGAAGAAAGGTGAAGCTACCCCATTGACTAGGATCGAGAAAGATACTGTAGTGATACAACTCATGATCCACCTGATAAAATTAATGCCAAAACCAAGAAGTGTTAGAAGTATATGGATATATAACCAGCTTACCTTGTTATAGGCTTTATATAGATCTATTTTGAGGATTGCTCCTTTGATGTTTTTTGGCTTTCATGCTATGAAGGCCTTCCTGAGCCACTCCAATGGCTTTGTGGATTTGACGCCCTTCCAAGAAACCAAAAGTTTCCTCCATCTGCGAGTAATCACCTTTGAGATTACTTTATAAACACAATTACATAGAGAGATTGGCCTGAACTCGTTGAAAGTTCACAGATTTTCCACCTTAGGGATCAAGGCAATGAAGGTCACATTAAAACTGGCAGGAATCCTTCCGGCGACATGGGAATCCTCCACCATTCTCAGTAACTCCCCACCCAGGAGATCAAAAAGTTCATTAAATAATTCAATGGTCCATCCATCCGGGCTAGGGCTTGTGTCCTTCTGGAAACTATGCAATACAGTCTTGAGTCCTTCTTCAGTAACCTCTTCCATAAGTTCCACATTTTCTTCTTCATCCACAAATCATGGAAAATATTGAGCAATTTGAATAATCTCAACAATAGATGCCCACCCCCAAGCACGATATAATTCATGAATGTTCCACCCCCATGCTTTCCATACCCTCAAAAGTATCCTGAATATTACCATGATCATCCCTTAAGCTCCAAATCGTGTTCAAAGCTTTTATGCCTCTAGCATAAGCATGAAAGAACTTCGTATTGTCATCCCCACATTCGATCCATGTATCTCTGCTCTTCAACCACCAGGTTTCCTCCTTCGCAAGTAATATAGTGTTCCTTCGACCCATCAAAATAGTCAGAGCTTCCTTTTCAACCTGATTAAGTAAACCCCCCCCTTCCTTTTCCAAAGTCTCAACAATTCCCTTCTCAATAAACTTAAGCTCTTGATCTTCCTTGCATCTTTTTTTCTGCTTTCCATCCCTTAATGGAACCCTTAATACTGTGCATATTTTTGGTGAACTGAAAAGCTACAGTAAGACCACTATTCGGATTATAATGAACCCATTGGTTGCTTATCAATAGTCGAAAAGATTCATCTTTAAGCCAGGTCTTCTTAAATTTCAGTGGGCTCAATGGTTTGATAGGCCCCTTCCTGAATTCTAGGAAAATAGGTAGATGGTAAGAAAGACCACGACAACCAACCCACTGTTGAAAGAAATCTTGACTTTCCACCAGCTTCTCCGTCACCCGAAACCGATCCAGGTGTTTTGCAACACGCCCCTCCCCACATCTATTATTAGTCCAAGTGGGTTTTAGCTTGCAAGGTTCAATGTTAAGCCAATTTATTTCAACCAATTTTTGTGTGAAATATTTTGACAGCAGATTTGGATGGGCATGAGGACCCCAAACTTCGGCTTGCCCGAGAGAAAAATTTAAATTCCCATTGACTATCATCAACTCCCCTTCCAGTGGAGAGTTATCAAACAGGTTATCCCAGAAAGGAATTCTGTTCAAATAAGGACCATAGACATTGAAAATAGTTATTGGTTCCCCTTTTTCCAACGACTTAAAGGTCATCCCAATAACCGATTCTAAACCCCATATATTTAGTACTTTAATATTTTGAGTATTCCAATCCAAAGCCAATCCACCAGATCGGCCTCACAAATCTAAAGTATTAAATAGCTAGCCTAGGAACCAGAGTTCCAACCTACTTTTGATCACATCACCTAAACCTAAAGTTTCTTGTAGCATCATAAAAATCCAGATGTTCCAACTCGAACACCCATCGAGGCACTAATCTTTTGTAGGGACCAGCTAGACCCCTACAATTGAAGGACATGATTTTCATCACTGCCCTTTTCTATGGGCTTTCACCGCTCTAAGTGCCCTCTCAATAGACTACTGTTTTCTAGCCTGAAGATCAATTTGTGCCCGAGATTGAGCCTTTTCCAATGCAGAAATTCTACCCCTCCCCCAAGATGGTGGAAAAGTCTGTTTCCCCAGCCTGCCCCTTGCCCCCTTCATGGAGGACCTTAGAAAGTACCCCAAATTCGAGGACTCCTATGGAGATGTTGGTGACTGACACTCGTCTCCACCCAACTACAGGTTCAGTGGTGTATCTAGTTCCTCAATGGCAGCAGCTGAAACGATAATAAAGACTTCAAGAGTGGGTTGAGAGATGTTAAGGTTTTTTAATTTTTCCACCCAATCCATCCCAGATAAATTTAAATAACTAGAAAATAAATTTATGGATGGAGATAGAGTAAAAGAAGTGATACCCGTAGGAACAAGCTCCGCCCCAGAAGATTCAGCCACTGGTGAATTGACGAACGCCGAAAGAACTGCTTCAGCAACTGGTAAGGTGACCTCCATAGGATCCACCTCCTGTGTGACCGACCCAGGCACCAAGGGCTCAACTGCCCCACCCAACGGGAAAAATACTTTGTTATTCTTCTGACCATGTTTCTTGTTGAGAGTGCAGATCCCCAATTTGCAATTAGTCGCAGGATGTCTATAGACATGACACCTTATACATCGAAACAAAACATTCTCATAGTCCAGCTTCTGTGAGAATGTCACCTCTTTCCATGATAACTGTATATCTTCTCCCAGACCTTCCCTAATATTGATATTCACCAGTATGCGCACTACTCATCGGACCTTCATGATCTTATAGGATAGATCAACTTCTTTGTAAGTACCCAGAATATTACCAATATCGATGAAATGTTCCTCTTCCCAGTACTGTCGCGGAAGCCTAGGAAGCCTGACCCATGCCGGTACCACATCCACTCTCTCCATACTAGCATCAAAGGTTGGGATCCCAGGATTTAATACCACCGGGTTTTGTTCCATAAACCAATTTCTCCCCAATACCCACTGGACATGTTCCTGTCTGGTAAAATTAACAGCAAACCAGCCCCATGTGAGGCCCTCTATTTCTAGAGCCTCCCTAAGTGGTTCCAACCAGCTAGCTTATATCCAATTGTCAATAGCCTGCACCAAGAAGTTCTTTCCTGTTACCCTTCCCACCACCGAAAATTTTTCCAAATGTTTAATCTGCTTCCACTCGATGTCATCCCCCAGGGTGTAGCTGTATCCCCTCCATCTCTTCTTTGTCCACTGTTTCTTCCTTTTTTTCAAGCTCTTATTCCCACCCTTAACAGTTGTTGCAGGGTTTTCAATCCTTTCATTGCTATAGGGAGAAGTGTTCCTTTCACCCGGTAAGTCCCTAGCCGCTACAAAACCCTCAACATTAGCCTGTGGTCCCCCCCGAAACCCCATCATGTAAGATAACGCCAATAGAACCCCCGCTTCCTGCATCGACACTAGTAACCAAGGGTTCAAAAACAACCCTTCCACCTTCCAAAGAACCAATATCATAAAAAACCCCAACCGAAGTGAATTCCATCGTGTTCACAGCCGAAAGAACAAATGGATCATCCGGCAGGTTTAATCCCTACAGTGAGGAAAAAAAGGTGGACGGTGAGAGGTCTTCCACCACAGCATTGGATGTGGCAAAGGGACCATACCCCCAACGGTTCTGGGCCTCCCCTTTAGCACAAAAAACCCCATTAATGGGGCTGCAGAAAATATCCCCCCCTGACGGATAAGTGGAGTAGTTGAGCAAATTCTCATCCTCCATCGAAACAAACCTCCCGTGAAAATGAAAACTCCAGTAAAAATCTTCAAGGGCAGCCGTGAAAAACAAAATAAAACTTAACCTGGCTAAAATTTTTTATCGGATACCTCCCACATGCCCTCACTAAATTACCTGTGACTTCTGCCCCCATGCCCAGGAAGTAAACACGCCTCTAGCTGAAATCTGTCATCACATCATTGGGTTGTCAGTGTCACCAGGTTGGCAGAAACCTGCACACCAGCTGAGGCCGACCAGGAAAAAGACCCTAGGATCCCATTGACTCCGGTAGGGAACCCTACTCCTCTCGCCCTTTGAGTCCGTTGTTTTCTCATAGGTTTACTCAACATCCTTCCATACTATTGCACAGGGAGAAAAGGACTATCACGTCTTCAGGAGCTAGAATAAACTTTTTGTAGGAAAATTGGAAGATATTGTAAAATGGTATATAGGAGAGACTTTTAGGGAGAAAATTACACATGCAACTGAAGATATGGAGAAGCTATCTAGGACCAAAAATACAAGAGGACTATGGTTTATGAGTATTTTTGGGCATCTCTATAGAGAGCAAGTCCTTCTAGAATCATCAGTCGATAGGAGGAGAAACTAATGGAGACACATAGGTGGTGATCAAGACTTGTGAAGAAGAATACATGAAGAAAGAGATTGTCGAGCTGTAAATCAGAATGAAAATGGGGACCAATTTGAAGCTTGGTGCTCCAAGAATCAGGGGAATATTTTAAAGAAAAATTGCATTTGGTCAGCTTCCATGAGATTAAGGCTATTGTCCAGAATCCATAGCAATCGATGCATAGAAATAATTTTATCGTGGCTCAATTTGCTTCCCTTCCCTTAAAGGGTGAAGCTTATAAGTGGTTTCACCAACTTGATATAGATAAACAAGAACATGAAAGGTATATTTTAACTTCAGATGAGTTTACTATTACTTTTCAATAAATGTTTTATTTTAAAACAAAATGTTTTTACTATTTAGAATAGAAAATTTGGAAGCAAAAGTAGGTGTCGAATAGAATATTGTTGAATCTCAGAAGACCTAGATTGTTGGTTTGCAAAAATACACTATATGAACACAATTGTGCTTTTATGAATAACACAAATATATTTGCAATTATTAATAAATAAATCATTGAATAATAATGGATGCCTTACAATGACCTTGTGGTAGTATTTAAATATGCATTAATGGTCTTTACGTGAAGGGGTGTGACCTGCAATGCTTCACTTAATTATTATTATTAATGTTAATGTTATTTATGTGGTTATATTATTATTATCTGTTATTATTATTATGCTTATTTATGTTTTTTACATCACCGTTTCCTTCAAAATACTTCGTCCTTGAAGTGTTGAAGAAAATAATTACATTGGATGACTCTTGTCTCAGTGTCACCAATTTGTGTTTCTTTATCTTCATCTCTTCACTTCGATGTCCGCATCAGTTTCCCATTGACACCCAAGGTGGGTGATATTTCTAAATATCCATCATCTGTAAGCATGCAATGATTCAATATGAATGTTACTTTGCACTTTAGAGTCATTATGCCTCGGAAAGGATGGACACTAACTTCAGTTGTAATACTTGGATATGTGATAAATGGTACTTGGAGATGTGCTAAATGGGTTATATGAAAACCATTCCTCGAACATAAGACTGTAAATTCTATCCTTATTTTGCATCATCCAGTAAGATTGAGATATCTCTGGATCTTATACCAACTCAAGCTCCTCATCCTCCTGCATCGAAAGCATAAATTATTTTATGAATGTAGCATCAATCACACAATAGTTAGAAAAGTAAATAGTGGAAACATAAAGGAAATACACACATAGACAAATATTTCCTCTTTCAAATAATCTTATAATTTAGTGATCAAATCTTACAAGGAAACCTTCATAGTCTACTAAAACCAGAATATCAATAGTCAGTTAAATCATCCTCAAAAAGATTAGTACAACCTATTGAAGAGGTGTATGACTTACTTAGAAAAGGGGAAAACAACTACTATAGCAGCATGGACTATACAGTTTTTGTATGACTGCTAACAACCCTGCTCTTTATTCTTCTTCCTAGATTCTATCTATTCTCCTGTGTTCTAAATTTGCTTAGATGGATCAACTTCTCTATCTTGCCTATCTTTATGCTTTTCCAAAACTTTAGTCTCATCTTGAGATGGATGCCCTAGATTAAATCTTATCTAAGTGATTGATGTATTAAATACACTTTATTAGACTCAACTTAAAAACATAATATTTCACTTTTTCAAAGTGAATTACATAATATAAATACTATCCACTTTTCCTAAGTGATCACTTTAGGAAATGTCTTGAACCACTCCTTGCACATTCATACTAAAACTCTTACAAGAAGCTCCTATCCAAGCTACAGTTCTCGACAGCGAAGTTCTAGAAATCCCTCCAAAAGAGGACACCCATCTTACTTAGTTTTCATGCTTGGAGTGTAGTACACTCTACTATACACCACCCTTGATCTATCTATCCCTAGATAGGTTTCCATGCCAAATCTCATCCTACATAACTTCCTAAGAAGTTACATATGAAAAATAGAGCAACACACCTCCAGGCCTTCCAAATTCTCTTACAAGTGATAGATCTAGACACCCTAAAAGGTTATGGTGATGATATGATATCACACAACCCAAGAGTCCTCGGATCAAAAGCTATTGAGTGGACTAAAATTGATGATGCAAAAGAATTTTCCATGGGATAGATCCCTCAAGGATTTTGAAAATCCATGTAGTAGCTCACATATGTCCTTGAGTTGTCACATCAATAAGTCCAATCCCACCCTCATCTTTAGGCATAATGCAAACATCCCAAGGGACAATGGGTATCCCTTTCTCACCACTGTACTTGGACCAGAGAAAGGATATAGAATACACTCTAATCTCTTGAACTAACTCTTGATAAGGAGCTAGCAAGGATCATAATATATATTAGAATCTTGTAGAATGTGTGAGACCATTATAAGATTGCTTTCCAAGGGAACCTCCTTATACCACCACCCTAAAATCTTGGACTGTGATGTCTCAAGGCACCAACTCCACATTTCAACAACAAAAAGACAAGGTCCCAAAGGGATCCTAAGATAGAGGATGATCTCACTATGTTTGATATAGTGCTAGCAAGAATCCAACCCAGGGGATCATGACTCCCGATTAGCCAATAATCCATTTTCATGTCATTGACTACAACGCCAGAGGCATTACGAAAGGTATCCAAACACTTCCTAATAGCTTGCATTGAGTACTGATCCAATGCACTAAGATAAAGGGGTCATCAACAAAGTGGTTCTTAATCATTTCCAACCCATTCGATAGAGACATGCAATGAATTCTCCCTTGAATCCTAGTTGCCTCCAAAATATACCACGAGACATTAGCAACTAGAGCATATAGGTAAGGGGAAAGAGGGAAACAATTATGGAGCTTGATTCCTAATAAACGAAAAATTTTAAGTTGCAACCATTTTAATGTACTATGACATTGAGTAGTGGTATTATTTGTACACGAGAATCTTCTTGGAAAATCCTATTTTTATATGAATTCAACGTCTAAAATTTTGTTAATGACAAATTTACTTTATTTTTAGGCATCAGGATTCATATTTGTAGGTGTTTTTAAATCTCTCAATTAAAATATGGTCTTTTAGTTTTAGAATATTCTATTGAAAAGCTTGTATTTTCATATTCCCTATTCGACCTTTGATGTTCATGGTAAAACTGTCAATTTATAGTTACATATTGTTTGATGCATAGCTAAATAATAATCATATTTTCCAACTTTTTTGACAAGTTTTTTTGACTAGGGGATGTGTAAATGTACTTTTTTCTAACTTCTCAATGTTGAAGATCCTAATTCTTGGAATTCCTTAGGTTGAAACTAATGTTTTTCCAGTGCTATTTTGTAGGCATAGTGTTTGCTTACGGTGTAACAAGTAGTGGAAAGACCCATACAATGCATGTAAGAAATAAATTTTGCTGTTAATATTTTTATCATGTGCTATTTGTACAATATAAGCTGCCACATTATTCAGAAACTAGTATAAACAAGTTGAGTCAGCCACCTGTGGTGACAAAATCCTCCCTTTCACTATAGTTGGATGCAAGATGCCATTATTGCTATTTGCAATATGGAGTAGTTTATGCTAAAGTGGCATGAACGTGTGGGTGTTGAACCCATGACTAATGACTGTAATACTAGGCATTGTACTCATTGGTATCAAGATTATGTTTACTCACCCAAAAGATAAGGTCTTTAGAAAATCGAAGGTCAAAGTTTTAGAGAGAATTTTGAAATTTTTGTTCCTAAAAATTTTCTCGCATGCAAACTTCACTAGATACCTCCATGATGGAGAGTTTAAACATGTATATGTTAGAAACTTAGATTGCTTCCTGCTTGTCATTAGTTAGCTTGCTAACTTATGGGATTTCGAGTAGCTAGTCAAAAGTTTAGACTATTAGTTTGACAGAATTCGTTTTTATATTTTGGGTGCATATGGCTCTTGTTATCTCATTTGTTTGATGGTGAGTTTACCTCTTAAATAGGTTGGCAATGGTCATATTTATGGTTTATTGAAGCAACTTGGTCATCATGAAATTGGAGGGATGATAGAACTATAGTTTATGTTTTCCTAGGACATGATTACATTGGGTAAGTAAGATAGGTGCCCGTCTTCAGATGTTGAGTTGTTTGATATTCAATTGACATACAACAGTGCAGTGCCACTGTGGAACTGATCCTATTTATTTTTGGTCTTCTCTCAGGAGCAGAAACCACAATATCTTAATTAATTCCTATAAGTATTGTCTTTTTATCTTTTGTGATGTTTTAATATAATACCTTGTATATGCTACTACACATTATTTTTATATATACCGTTTTTGTTCAGGTTTGTCTATTTGTACATAATCTTTACCTGTATATTCATATGTGTCTTCGTCTGGTTTTTTAAATCCTTTACTAGTCTAAGAAACCCAAGGAAAACATATAATGCTATCGAAACATAGCCTTTTTTTATAGTGTTCTTTCTTTTATCCTTGAGCAAGTATTTGTGCTAAATAAATATGCTTGCACAAGCCTTGAGTTGGCATGACTCTTATCATGATATGGATGGAGTTTGGAACCAACATGATAGAATGCAATGCTAAGCAAGTTCCTCTTGGAAAATAAAACTTTTGAAGATACTTCATGGAAACAAATATAACTATCTTGTATGGTATAGTTCAAGCTTGGAAGAAC
The DNA here is from genome assembly GCA_001517045.1 of Pseudotsuga menziesii. Classification (NCBI taxonomy): domain Eukaryota; kingdom Viridiplantae; phylum Streptophyta; class Pinopsida; order Pinales; family Pinaceae; genus Pseudotsuga; species Pseudotsuga menziesii. The sequence goes on along the minus strand of LPNX010596389.1, from coordinate 340,165 downwards.
ACTTTTGATGGATATCTATAAGTAAAAGCTGTTTCAATTTTTCCTTCAAAGCAAGTATGATATTTTCTCATAAACATGAGTACTGATTATAAACAAGGTTAGCTTCAACTATGTACAACTTGTTATGAAAATTTTTGAAACAATGAAATTTCATGCTGTTTTCCATAATATGGTAGGTATCTGGTTCTTACTAATGTTGTGTTTTACAGATCGATATGGTTGCACCAAATGAAAGATGTTGTTCATATGTAGAATTCTACTTATATGGATCGTTTTGTACCACCTTATATTAATGCGAGAAGTGTCCCAAGATGCACTGAAAACATTAGTAATTGGTTTGTCTTAGCTCAATATCTTAGAAGGATAAATGATTTAAATTTGGGTAAAATGCAGCATATTTCCAACAATAAAACGTGTATTCCAACAACACAAAAATAGATTGGGTGTGAGGGTATATGTACTTTCTGACTTGCACATAGAATATCCTGCAAACATGGCTTGGGTGCAAAGACTTTCCACCACTACATACAAAAGAGACATTCATATAGTAGCTGGAGATGTGGCTGAAAAGTTTGAGAATTGTGTTTTAACCATGTTCTCCCTGAAGGAAAGGTTTAGGTATGTTTTCTTTGTACCAGGAAACCATGATGTCTGGTGTCGCAGTAAACATGAACCATATGTAAGGTCTTTGTCTATCTTGGATTCTTGGTTGTCCATGATAGAATGTCAAAGCCATCTGCAAAGAAGACAAGTCTCTAGTTTAAAATTCAAATGAGTGAATTTAATTAGAAATGAGAGCAAAGATTTTCTAAGCTTCTTTTTTCCCTAGATTATGCTCAATATTAAAGTTGTTTTCAAGTGCTTTAATTTCTCTGAATGTTAATTTGAAAACATATATTACTAAGAATATAGTTGTTCACATTTCAAGTTGACTCAGTGGACAATTTGGATGCATTGATGCAAGCATGCAGTGACCTTGGAGTAGCTACTGAACTGAAAATTATTGATGGAGTAGGCATTATTCCTCTTTTTTCCTGGTATCATCAGGTACTATATTATTTCCATGTTATTTAATTTACTTTTCTATTTAATGTAGAAACTCATTGTGTACAACAATGAACAATTTCAATTGTTCTGATATCAAGTATTTTTTGCACTGAAATGTTTTCGACACTTTTGCAGAGCTTTGATAAAGAACGGGATATAATTGATTTATGGATTCTGTCCTTGGAAATGGTGATCAACTTACTTTATATGGATTTGATTTGTTGTCAGTTAGAGTGGGAGAAAAATCACACGTCTGGTGCAGGATCATTATTGTTTTCCCAAGCTAGTATTGCATTTAAATTCGACGGTATAGTCTTATTTGTGGACTGTCTAGTAGCTTGAAAGCACAGGTTAGACTCTCCCATGATGGTTTTCAATAAGAGAGTTATGTTTATGATAAATTTAGACTGTAATTTAGAAATGTGATAAGGTCACATATAATAACTTTGATTGCTCCCAATTTTGATTTTTTTCTGTGAAGTGATCTTACAAGGCTTCCTTTGCATCCCTAGAAGAGAATGCTGATTGGGAATTACTTTTGGCTCTTATAGATTGTTGATGAGTGATTTGCATCAAGCTCACACAAATGTCTCCCTGTTTTGTTACATGTTCCTCTACCTTTGTTCCCTTCAAGCATAAGTATTGAAAAGGACTGTTCAGTACCCAACCTGAATTAAATATTCAAGGGATTTTAATCTTTTATAACCAGTGGCACTGTTTGTTAGTTGAGTAAGGTTTTTTTAGTGTCTTGTTTGAATTATTTCTTGTTCTTCTCTTTTAGAATCAGGTCTAGGCATGATCAAATTGGCCCCTAAATATATTAATCTATCGATCTCTTAAGGCTGAATTTAAATGCATCCATAAGAGTAGTTTCAAGACATGTGTTGGTTAAGATTAAAATTTGAACTCAAACAATTAGGTAAGTTATGGAATTAGACTCCCTTAACTAGATGCTATGTGTTGGAGGAGTAAGTCGATAAGTCGACTTGAACGATAGCCGACTTATTCGATCAGCCGACTAAGTCAGTCGACCGACTAAATTAGAGATTAGGTCAGCCACCTAAGGTCATGTCGGTTCACCGAACCGACATGTAGTTATTTTGTAACTATTTTGTATTCATATATATTAGGCTGTTGAGCCAGATGAGAACTTCGTTCAGTTCTCTGTATTGTATGGACCCATTCATGTTAATATAATCTGTTAATTCACCTACTTGTTCTTATCTCTTGTCTCTGTTATGTATGTAATTTTTGGTATGTATTATTGGTAACCTTATGTGATCTATGAGATTACAACATTGGTTCCATTGCCAGTACTACATGTCTGAGATGTATGCAAATAGATGATATCAGAACAGGAGATTAAGGACTGGTGGGAACCTAAAGTTGCAAATTATTCGTAGAATTACGCACGAAGAAACAGATTAATGACCGCACAAGAAAAAGCAAGATTCTTTACAGAAACACATGAGAAGTTTGTAGAATTAGTGCCCCAACTTCTGAAGAAACTCCTGGATGAAAAATCCAGAAGGGAATAAAGATCAACAGTTGCTAGAAAAATTGATCCGAGGGGGAAGAACAAACTTGTCAGAGTGGTTCAAAAAGATCGTCGATAACTTCTGCGAGGAGCAAGCAGTAGAAGACAGAACTTCGGTGGAAACCATCAAGGATAAATTTTACACAGACCTCACCAAGCAATTTTTGTGTTCCTTACCAACCTTGCTGTTTAAATTCCTGATCGATAAGGGAGTGGGTCATATTGTCGAACCTCGTCCATCACTTCATGGACCGCCATTAAACCCTAACTGGGCGGAAAAGCAAAAGAGGTGGGGAAAATTGATTGCAGAAAGGGAGTGGGAATACTTTCTAAGCAAGTAGACTGAACTATCCAGGCTTTCTAAAAGCGTCGGGTAGGCTATGGGGGGGTAGCTGGTCATATGTCAGGATAAAGCAGAGTAGATTCTAGTTGACTAGAGGTAGATACCATTCACCAATAATGACAAGTCGACCAAAAGGGAAATCGAGAAGATAGTAGAACACAAAGGTATGTCAGACATTCAGAAAATAGAGAGGGAAGAGAGACAACAAAGGAGAGAAGAAAGAAGAGAAAGATCCTTAGCTCTGCACAGAGGAAGGAGTACTAGGGTGACCGACTGGGAAAGAAATCCACCAGATTCGGGTCATGACCGACAAGCAGAAGGTGTGGAAGAAGAGGCGTCCCCTACAGAAGAAGAATTGTGGATAGAGTAGCCAAAAGCTCCCCAATTAATAGCTCCCCATGAAGGAACAACTCTATCTCCGTTGAATCCACATACCCAGAAACAAACTATTGTTGAAGAGGACCTCTGACTAGGAGCTGGTGACTTTGGTATATGGATTCGACTAGATGATGAGACATACACTGGAAGACACCTCATTATCCATCGATAGAAGAAGGAAATTCGGTTACCTTTCAAGCGGTACCCTCCAACCAAAGTATCCACTTACTTTTACTGACACATGAAGGAGCACCCCCCTTGCCAAATACAGCTTCGGAGGACACAGAACATTCAGAACTGCGGATAGGTAACTGCAGTTGGACATTGACAGAAGAAGTCGAAATCAACTGACTGTCGATTGAAGATGAAATGACAAAAACAACCGATGGAGATGAAAGTTTCATCGACGATAGCTCTGCAGAGAGGAATAAGCAAATAACCCCACCACCCCCACCCCCACCCCCACCACTGCTACCTCCTGAAAGAAACGACAGTAATTCTGACATGGGTCATGGGTCAACACACATTCCTCTATATGAGGGGGATGAGGACCCCAAATGACACTGGTTCGTCTGTGAGTTGACTTGGGAGGCTAACTAAGTTACGGACGAAGACAAACAGATGGCACAGTTTGTCGGTGCCTTGAGGAAAAGGGAATTAACTTGGTATATGACCTTTTCTGACAGACAACCTTGAACAACCAAAGTCAATATCAAAGCACAATTTCTGTCATTTTTCAAAACTCCAGATGCAAAACATCTGGCAGCGAAAAAACTAAAAACAACATCACAGAAGCCAGGAGAAACTATCCACGATTATGATAAGCGATGGAAAGACCTTCTTAGCCAACTGGACTATGTTACAGATGAACAATTATTAATCCAGTGGTTTCTTATAGTTTTATCTCAGAAAATCCACCGACAAATAAGTCTGGAAATATTCAAATCTTACGAAGATGCACTTACAAAAGATCTCCAAGTGGAAATGGATGAGGACATACCAACATACTCCACCGATCATAGACTAGAAGAACAACTTGAGAGTGTATAGAAGTATTTAAAGGAATTAAACCTCAAAAATCAAGATATCTGGTGCACAAAGTGCTCGACGACTGGACATTCCAAAGACAACTGTCGACAGGACGTTTGATTCGTGCAGACGAAATGTTTTTGCGACATTTGCTAGTAGCATGGAAACCACTCGACAAAAGGTTGCCCCTTCAACATGAAGAATGACAAGGCATCTTTGTGTGAAATCTGTGAAACTGAAAATCATAACACAGCCGAATTCCATTTGAACCTGAAGAACCGATAGAATTATCATGCAGTCTACCAAACCACTGCAGTTGCACAAAATAATGAGCAAAACAACTTACCAAACGATCAGAACAGTTAGAGATATGAAGGTCGAAGATACGAGCGCCAGTATGGCAATCGATGTGGAGGCTATGGAGGACAAGGTCGATTCTCTGGAAATCAAGACAACCAACCATGTCGACCCATCCAATGCTTTACATGTTCTAAGGAGGGACATCGATATGCAGACTGTCCATATAAAGACAAAACTGACCTCAAATTTTGTACTCATTGTGGAGTAGGGGATCACTCACTAGAGGATTGCCTTACCATGTTGGAAAAAATAAATACAAAGAAAAATGTTAATATCTTGTCATGTGTGCAAAAAAATGATGTAATAAACACAAAAAATTTGCACATTGTAACCCGACAAGGGATAAAAATAGGAAGTGATAACCCAAGAATCAGCAAAATAAAAGAGAAAAATGTCTACCCTGATCCACTTAAAGAAAAACAAACATACAAAGAAGCAACAAATGTATTCAAAGAATTTGCATGACAGGAACAAGCTAACGACAATCGACATAACACCATAAAAGAATTAATATAGCTCGTACAAAAAGACAACTCATTATCTCAGTTCATCGATTTTCTATATGAAATAAACCACAACAATATCGAAAAACAAACAAAGAACATCTGCAGCTTAAATAAAAAAAGACAAAAGTGATGCCGACCCACTTGTCGACCTAGAAATTGAAGGATACCATGTCCGACAAGTAGTGCTCGACTTTGGATCACAAGTAAACATTATGACTCGTGACACTTGGGAACAAATGGGCATACCTCGACTATATGAGTTAGGCATATACCTGAAACTAGCTGACCAGGGCCTCATTGAACCTATTGGAGTCTGGAAAAACATTGACACAACTATAAAAAGAATCTCGACCAAAGTCGACTTCGAAATCATTGACCCTAAGGAAGGATCCAGTTCCTTCCCAACATTAGTAGGTCGACCTTGGGGTAAAAATATGAAAGCATCGATATCCCTGGACAAAGAGAGAATCAAATTAAAAGGAAATGGACAAAAGGTCATTGTACCTATTCATCCATCCCAAGGAGAACCTTGGACTGAACCTATCAATGAAGAAGTCGACATTCGACAACTCTACCAGATTCAAAACAATGCAGATTACACAGAACCTAATATCTACGGAGAACTTCATTTAGGAAACCAAGACTCAGTTGGTTATAATTCAGACGCATAATTATATGATTGGGAGATTGAGAACTATGAAACACAAGCAAGAGGGTGTTGGACTATTCAAAAAGTGCAGAAAAAACCCACCCAACAGTGCTTCATAGTGTCCATTGTCCCAAAAATATTTGAGAAGAAAATTAGGGAATACCCTACTTTAAAACCTACCAATGTAAATACTACACAAACACCAAGATACAAGGAAAGAGAATCACCACTCATGCATGTAGAACAAGTTTCCAAAAATATTGGTGACCATGGTCGCCTTCAAAGCCTAGTGGAAACTTTTACAGGCCAAGTTGCTCGATGGTGGGATACCCATCAGTCAAGATTGCAGACTTGGACATCAGCTTCGACTTACTTTGTCGAAAGGTTTGGAGGAAAGAAGTTAACCAAACAAGCTCAGATACCTATTTTCATTCAAGGACAGAATCTAGAAGACCATATTAAGACATGTGAAAGAGAATGGTGAAAACTTGGATACAAAGATGAACGAGCATGGCCACACTTGCTCCCATCAACCCTCTCCGACTTACCAAACAAATGGTATAAAATGGAAGAAGCTAGAGGTGAAACATTCTTATTGCATGAACTCAGAGAAAATTTCATTAAATATTTTAACTTTATCCCACAAAATGAAAACTTGGTCGAACCAGCAAAACAGATTAAACACTTTATACAACCGACAGAAAACAAACCCTTAAAAGATAACCGTCAGACAATGAAATGCAACAATATACAAACCAGGACAAAACCACAATCGACAAGACTACATTTAGAAAATGAAAATACAGAAGGGAAAAGCTTTAGATGGAAATAAAACCATGTCGAAACGACCAAACCTATTTGTATAGTCCTTAAAGTGGAAACAACCAACAAACATGATACTGACAGAATGACTTCAGCTGACTTCCCTGCCACATTCTCACAGTTTAAGGAAGGAAGTCGACCAATCAATGAATCCCAAGCACCAGAATGGCTAGATGCTAAATTCAAAACTAGGGAATTCGAAATCTCAAATGATGATCAACCAAAAATGGCAAAGATTGATGACTACTAGAGTGAAGAGCAGACCATAGAGATAATGCACTTATTAAAAGAGTTCCAAGATGTATTTGCTAGAGATTATAAAGACCTCAAAGGCTTAGTCCACGAAATGGGAGAAATGAAGATTGACACTAAACCTGATGTTCGACCTGTGAAGAAAAGGCCATATAAGCTAGCTCACAAATACAAAGAGATAGTCAAAAAGGAAATTGATAACATGCTTGCAGCATGCATCATCTATCCTATTGACCAATCAAAATGGGCAAGTCCAATGGTTGTACAACCTAAGAAACATGATCCGACCAAACTAAGAATTTGTGTCGACTTCAAAGAACTAAATAAAGTAACATTGACAGACCCATTTCCAACTCCTTATGCAGATGAAATCTTAAATGAGGTTGCAGGACATGAATGCTACTCATTTACAGATGGATTCTCAGGTTATAACCAAGTGCTGATAGCTAAAGAGGATTAGAAAAAGACAACCTTTGTATGTGAATTTGGCTCATTTGCTTACAAGGTTATGCCTTTTGGATTAAAGAATGCACCTGCAATATTTTCTAGAATTGTTGTCAAAACATTTCAAGACTATGGCCATATACTTTGATGATTGGACAATATACTCCATGTTAAAGGATCATTGCAAGTGGCTAAGACTTATGTTGGAAAGATGTCGACAAATACAATTAGCCTTAAATATCAAGAAGTGTATATTTGTCACCCCTATAGGGATATTATTAGGGCACATTGTCTGTAAGGACGGTATTAAGGTTGACTTTGCAAAAATCAAAATTATCCTCGACCTAAAACCACCAGTAAACCCAAAACAAGTTAGGGTGTTACTTGGCCACAAGCTATTATAGAAAATTCATAAGATATTATTAAGATATGACCTATCCACTTGAAGAACTATTAAGGGAAGATAAAGAGTTCAACTGGACAGAGGAGTGGCACATATCATTCAAAAGATTAAAAAGAAAACTAGTCGAAGCACCAATCCTAAGGTTTCCAAACTGGTCGATCAAATTCCATGTTCATATTGATGCATCAGGCCTAGCAATAGGAGACATCTTAACTGATCAACCAGGAGATGATGGAATGGATTATCCTATAGTTTACAGTAGTAGAAAATTAAACAAAGTTGAGAGAAACTATTCGACAACAGAAAGAGAAGCACTAGGAATGGTCTTTGCATTACAAAAATATCGACATTATCTTCTAGATAACCCATTTATATTCTATACAGATCATCAGGCACTTAAACATCTCATCAGTAAACCACTACACCATGGAAGAATCTGTTGATGGCTACTTCTCTTTCAGGAATTTGAATTCGAAGTCATTGTCAGACCAGGTAATTTAAATGTCGGTCCTGATCACTTATCCTGAATCGATATTGGAGAGGAACCGACAGGAGTCGAAGATGACTTACCTAATGCACATCTATTTCGGATAGAAGCATTCCCAACAGAATTAGAAGAAATAGCCCAGTTCTTAGAAGATGGTCAAGCACCAGAAGGAATGAGTACAAAGAAGAAGTAGATATTATCTATGAAGGCTACACCATACAGTCTTATAAATGGATTCTTATACAAAATGGGATTAGATGACATCCTCAGAAGGTGTGTACTAGAACATGAATGAGACAACATTATGCATGAAGCACATTATGGACTTGCAGGAGGACATTTCCAAGCAGACACAATTGCAAAGAAAACCCAACAGTTAGGGTTATGGTGGCCGACACTGCACAGAGATTGCAAAAATTTTGTCAGCCAATGTGACAGATGTTAACGACTAGGTCAACCTCTCCCTAGCATGAAAATGCCTTTGATATCAGTAAACCCAAGTTTGACATTCAAAATTTGGGCCATTGACTTCATAGGACCATCCCCTGTACCAGCAAAAAGAATAGGGGCAAGGTACATCATAACTGCAGTCGAATATGTAACTAAATGGGCAAAGGCTGAACCAGTCGACACATGTTCTAGCGAGATAGCTGCTAAGTTTATCTATGAGAATATCATCACCAAATTTGGATGTCCACTAACCCTAATTAGCGACCAAGGAACACACTTCATCAGTAGAACTATCAAAACCCTAACCGACCAGTTCCAGATCAACCGTCGTCGGAGTACAACATACCATCCTTAGTCGAATGGAGCAATTGAAGCATTTAATAAAACATTAATAAGAGGACTCACCAAAATATGTAATGCTGATAAGGACGACTGGGACGAGAAAATACCTGCAGTATTATGGGCATACAGAAGAGCATATAAACGCTTGACCGACCAAATTCCTTTTCCACTAGTCTATGGACAAGAAGCAGTAGTTCCATTACACTTCCGACAATAGACACCTATCATCGCAGAGATCCTACATGTCGATATCGAACAAGGAAGAAAGGATCGACTATTGCAACTAAGCAAAATCGAAGAACACCAACTAATGGCAATACAACACCAAGAAATCCAGAAACAACAACAGAAAGCATGGCACGATAGAAACATTAAGAGCAAAAACTTGTCGGTAGGAGACCTTGCTTTACTATACAATAGTCGAGTAAAAGGTAAACCTAAAAAGCTCCATACAGAATGGATGGGACCCTATGTTGTCGAAGAGATACATACCAACGGATCAGTCTGACTAAAGACGTTACAAGGCATAGTATTTCGAAAACTCGTTAATGGAGCCCAACTAAAACACTACAGAAACTAGAAATAAACATAGTGAAAAAAAATCCTATAACGACCATAACGGTTAAACCAAAAGCTATAAAAATCTAAAAATATAAAAAGCAAAATAATACCGCACATGAAGAAAACTATGACAAGAAATTACCATTTCAACAATAGACATCATGGCCATTGACATAACGCCATCGACCATTTTCATATCCGACATCGATCGACGACCTCGATAGTCCCATCGTGCATTCATGACCTCAAGCGCCGAAAGCAATTCGCCATTAACACACACTCAAGTGTTCTAGCTAGAACATCACATCCACGATTAATACACTTCTTGCCATAAGCATCCAAAGCATCCCCTATAAATACTGGACCGCTGAAGGATCATTCACCGCAATTCATACCGAGAGAGCATCAGAGCATCCAGATGACCGAAAATCGAGAATACCTTAGCGAAATCGACCACCAAACTGACAAGATGGCACCCAAATAGACTAGAGCCTCAACCAAAGCCAAGGAATTACAGACTGCAGACACACCTTTAGTCCGTAGGGTAAAGAATATTAAGAATGCTAAGGTGCAGGAGGGCTCATGGCAAAAACTATGGACCGAGATGCAAGAATGGGCTTATGTCAACAAAATGCCTACTCAAGCTACAGAGGAAATAAAATACAGTACCATCTTCAACTATGTCAATGCACCGCTCATGCCCAACTTCGGTGGCACCAAGGAAACAATCGTAAAATTTATCATAATTCGGTACCACAATGGCCAGTTCTACTTCGACCAACCGGTCAACATCTCTAGAGAAGTCATCTCCAAGTTGACAGGTCTCTCTAACACAGGAGACCCAGTACCAGCTGGTATTAAAGAAGGATTGGTCGAATAACTAACTGGGCCGGCTTCGGGTAAAAAATCAAAGGGGTTGATGATTAGTCAAATCAAAGCCTGAATGCTACAGATTGTGGCCAAAATAATAGCCATAACACTCACCCTGGCAGGTCAAAGCAGCGACCTCAAATTAGACATGTTAGAATTTGTCGACACCATTGCGACAAATGGAAAGATATACAGATGGGATGAATATGTCGCTGACATGGTCAAGACCATCTATGAAAGATGCCAAGAGATGGGAGGAATCATCAGGTTCCCCTCCCTCATACTATGGATAGTCATGTACCATATCTGTCCCGACGGAAACCCAATTTTTTAAGAACCGACAAGGTTCCACATGTGGAGATTCAAACCATTCTCCCAGAAAGGAAACTTGAAGGAACTTGAAGACGGAAAAGTATTGTTGGAGAACTAGCTCCAACAGCTGAAAGTTTGCATGACTAGATGGAGGGTACCTCAAAACATTTGATGAAGTCTACCGACAAAGTCCCACATCCAGCTAGATCTCGACCATACTTCGATGTGGTACATGTAGGGCACCGACTCAAATGCAAAAGCCCTCGACTATTATCCATCGGTCGACCAGATCTTTCGGGAGTTGTCTCGACAAGCTAAAACAAAAATACCAGTACCAGCGACAGCAAAGAAGATCGAATTCTCGATTGAGGAGCCGTTAACCGACCAAGAGAAAGAAGAAGACTATGAGGTGAACCTCTACATCAGTAATTTTGTGTCAGAGGAGACACCGGTTGAACACACTGGCCGAATTCAAATCATCATCAAACCTCTGACATCACAAAGGGCAGAACCACAGACAGAAGAAACACAGGCAGAGCAGCAAGTAATCACTTCGGCTGCAGAAGTCTCATCCTGACCCAGGAGCCAAGGGGAGAGACAGAACCAGAAAACCCAGAGTATGCTATCACAAAAGGCATTATAAAAAATTGTTGAAAGAGATAGTAGTTGCAAGAAAGAAGTTAAGGACACAACAACAACAACAAGGAAAAGGTAAGCGCAAGCTTATCATTGTAGAATCATCAGATGACGAAGATGAACTGGGAGCTACGACCATCGACATAATAGAAGATGCCGTAGCAAATAAAGTATCGGTGGAAACCCAGTTCCAAAGATTTGTCGAGGCAGGAGCACTATCGGGATGACCAAAGAAAGCCAAGCTCACCCACACGACGACTCCTGAGAACGCCGTGGATCTTGTGTCTACGCCCCCACCTCCATCTCCAACAAAAGTAACTGAGGAGCAAGTACCAGAACAACATTCAGTAAGCCCACTCAACTTGTGTAAAAGTGCTATATCGGAAGCTGTGAAGGCCAAGTTTGATAAAGACAGATATTCACAGGCATTCATTGAGAAACAACCTGAGATATTCACGTCGGTACAAAAGCTATCCACAAAATCACCTCTCTTCGAGGTCGGTGGATACCAACCAGGTCATGAATTCCAGTCACGCACCTTTGCAACTATCACTTCAACTTTCGAGAGAAATCCCGACAAGGAAGATGAAGTGACCGCACGTTGGACTGTGACTATCACTCCGACTATACCCCAAACCAACCTACCAGCCGCTATATCGACTGGAGGAGAAGAAGAAGAAGAAAATATCGCAGACATAAATTGAGATATCAACCAATTCTTCTCTGACTTATATTCAACCCCTCAGACCGACAATCCACCACTCATCCACAGTTCCCCCAACCCAATCACCCCCGACCATTCACCAACTCCATCACCACCACCACCATCTCCCCCACCACCACCACCCCCCGACTCAGAGCAAGCCCCACTACAACCATCAACACCAACTGCATCCACTTCTGCACCCCTTGCATCTAACCAACCAGAGGCAGTAGTCATCCCACCTCCCCAAATAGAGAAACCATCAACCACTATCCCACAAACCGAAAATCTCGACACGACTTTTGCAGGTACACAGGTGCCGACACAAACAGAGAAGGAAAAGCATAAGACGAGGAAGGAGAAACAGAAGAAGGAGCATCATGGACAGCCATCAAAGGTCCATATCAAATTGAAAGATGCAACCACACTGATCGATGCAGAGCTAGGACAACTCCTAAAAACCCTAGCAGTCGAAGCAAAGACGAGGAGCCAGCAGAGACATAAGGAACTCAACAACAAGGTTGAAGGACAGGTCGAGTTCCTCAGCAAATGCAGAACCCTTGCAAAATCAGTAATGCCAGGCCCCGTAGAGTTCGACATCGACAAACCGCTCAAAAGAGCGTATCATCTATTTGAAAGCATGGTGTCGGCACTCCAAGCACAGATTCAAGAAACAAAGGAGGAACAAAAAGAAGAAACTACCCGCCTCCTAATGGCGCAGCACACAGCCTTTTCTGAAGCTTATAAAGTGCTACAAGATCACATGGAGGAGTCTGTCATCACTGAAGAAATACTACGAGACTAGCCTACTTACTACGGGCAATTCTATCAGCAAACTCGGCAGACCTGACAAGGGATCCAAGCACTTGAAAACAGGAAAACCATTGATGAAGCACTCAGAACCACATTAGAAGAACAAATAGTGCTTGAGACAGTGAAGCTGCAGAAACTTGAGAGGGAAGCACATCAGTGGGTGCACCAAGCTATCCCCAACTTGGAAAAAGTTGACATCATCTGCCCGCAGATGAAACGACTTGTCGAAGCTGCAGAGGAGAAGGACCAGTTTATGGGTCCCGATATGGAGAGAATAGATAAAGTCTCCATTTCATAGAATATGTCGATCTTATCAAGTTTGACTACACTCACCATCGACATCCAGAAGATATTGCAAAGTTGGATAGATTTCCAACATCACCTAGCAGTGACAGCCCCAACAATTGTCGAAGTCTGTGTACAGAAAAGACCGACCATCAGACTTCACAACCCATGAAGACCAGGCACATCAGAATGACTACTAAGAAACATACAGGAAGAATTTTTGTACCTCCCTGTTTCTTCGGGATGAAGAAATGTTTTGTTCGTGGGGAATATGTTGGAGAAGCAAGTCGATAAGTCGAATTGAACAATAATCGACTTAGTCGATCAACCGACTAAGTCGGTCGACCAACTAAACTAGAGATTAGGTCGGCCACCTAAGGTCGTGTCAGTTCACCGAATCGACAGGTAGTTATTTTGTAACTGTTTTGTAATCATATATATTAGGCTATTGAACCAGATGAGAACTCGGTTCAGTTCTCTGTATTGTATGGACCCATTCGTGTTAATATAATCTGTCAATTCTCCTACTTGTTCTTATCTCTTGTCTCTGTTATGTATGTATGTTTTGGTATGTATTATTGGTAACCTTATGTGATCTGTGAGATTACAACACTATGCTACATCCACACTGCAATCAGAAAATGCTCTAGCTACTTGAATACATGTTTGTATTAAAAATAGCTTAAAGCCTGTACTGAAGAAACAGGGTGATGAAATAAATTTGAGTCATTGAAGTAGACTTTAATATTAGTCTTTTAGCACTATTCATCTTTAGTGTTTCCTTACATTGAATTCTAATTCTTGAATTTTGCTTAATTGTGGTGCTTTTTTCTTTTTCACAAAGGTAGCATGTAACATCTCTTTCTGCAGGCTTGTAAGGACTTTCATGCATGCAAGTGGCCATCAACATTATCAAGTTCGGATCTTTCTCCTACCAGATACTTTGATGAAAAGAATTTCAAGCACTTCAAGATGATTCGTGAGATTCAGGAAACAAGTTTCCAAGTCATCACCTTCTCTCACTTTCTTCCAAGGTAATATGTTCTTAATGAAAAAGATGAGAGTATTTTTGGAAAGATGCTTTGCTCCATGCATTTTATGTACTTGTCATAAAATTGTAGTGCACTCAAGCATGTTATGTTTAGATGCATAGAGTCCATCCATATGTCCGATCAATGTGAACAAGATGCAAATTTGACTTACCTGCAATTCATTGGGGGTCCTGATATTCTGATTCCTATGTTCAAGCATTTCCTTATTTCTTCATATTCCTCTAGTACAAGAAGAGTTTGTCTTCTGATTCAGTAATGGGTTCCTAATGTGTCATTAAATTCAACAATGTTGCAATGGGATAAAAGCAGGAAAGTGGTAGTGCTACCATGGAGAAATTAAAGTCATAAAGAGAACAAATCAAAGGTAGTAAAAGAGGATGCCATCAATTGCAAACTTCTTATAGAAGAAGAATAGGCAAGAGAAGTCAATTCCTTTTAAGCCAGTAATTTTTTTTCTTTTGGGTACCCTTATCTTTCTATTTTCTGTATTCAAGATAAAAACTGAGAACGATATGCAGAACCAATCATTTTGGTACACAAAAAATTGTGTTGGATATATGTGTTGTATGGAGTTTAGCGGGGACCTGGGACAGACAAATGTCTTAGTTGACAGGTGTAGGAATTTAGTTTTGATTTATGAAATAATACAGGTATATAATCTATTGCATGCAGTAAGAGATGAAGCAGGAAAAAGACCAAACTTAGAGTGGTTTAAGATTCAATAAGAATATTGGGAGGTTATTACATGCATGTTGCTATTTGATTGACCTACACTTTTGCATGAACTTTGCTAGATTCATGACTCACAACACCTTAGAATAACCCCATTAAGCAGGGTATTTAAGTTTAAACTTATGCCCTTCATGTTGATGTAATTGTAACTTCGGAATGTATTCACTTGTATTTCTTATCTATTGTAACCCGATGTTTATTCCGGGATGTTCTTGTGTCATGTCATGCCCCCGATGTTCCAATTGGGAGGATCTATAATGTAAAAAATTCATGTCAAGTCATTGTGGGTAACCCTCCTATTGTCTAAGGGTTAAAGTCCCCGCAGTTCCGGGGCACCAGGGTTATTAGACTCACCTAGTGAAGTCGGCCCTAGTAGGGTTTTAGTCATGTCAGGAATTAGTATAAATAGAGAGGTGACTTCTCTATTTAACACACACTCATCCACACTCAGTTGTAGCGCATAACTGAGGAAGAGAAAGACACTGGGGCAATGAAGAAAGAGGTTACTGCTGTCATGAGATCATCTTATTGTTTTGGGGGTTTTACCTTTGGTGCTGATTCTATCTTTGAGGAAGTTGTGGGGTTTTATCCATTTATGATTTCCCCAAGGAAAAACACTGTGTTCATTGTCTCTTGTGTTTGATTGCTATACTTGTTGTTCTCTCAGTTAAAGATCCTAACATAATGCTAGCTTGAATGATTAAAAAACTAACTTGGTATCAAATCTAACCTGAGAAGAAGACACCGTTCAGCTGCGGGAACTAGGGCTTCCTACTTTGTGGATCTCTCTCCACAGATTTTCAGAAAAAGAAGGTCGGAATAACTCTCCTCCCTAGGGTGCATCTTTCTGTCGAAGCAGAATCCAATTAGGAGGTTTTTCAGTTTTGGACCCGACACTACTGCCGAAAATTAGGGCTTTTCACAGAAGAGGAATTTTTCAGTGAACCCAGGCCCGAATTGATCTCCTCACCAAAATCGAAGTTAGGGATCAAATTCAAAGCAATTGGTTGGACGGAAACAGAAATCCAGAAAAGCAAAACCCTAATATGCTCCTAAACCAGCCATTAGAGGAAATTTGGGGTCTAAAATGGGCCTTATAAGAAAACGTGCCAAAATAAGTTTTTGTGAGTTGGAATTCAAGAACCAATAGAATTTCAATAAAATAAGTCAACCATAATGGTTGAATTGACATATTTGACATTAAAAAAACTACTTTTTTTGTTTGTATTTTCGACATATCTCATTGTGTTTTTACTCAAATTTTGATAGGGAGAGCTTGTTGGATGCAGAATTTGATTCCGCATCCAACGAGTACCCACACTGCATAATTTTGAAGAACCCCGCTACCCCAAAAACAAGAAATACCTGAAAAAATGTGATGATTATGTCATCATCATGTTTTTTCAGGTATTTCTTATTTTTGGGGTAGCGGGGTCTGTCAAAAGTATGCAGTGTGGGTATTCGTTGGATGCGGAATCAAATTCCACATCCAACGAGCTCTCTTGATCGAAATTTGAGTAAAAACACAGGGAGATATGTCGAAAATACGAACACAAAAAGTAGTTTTTTTTCTTTCTTCCTCCAAAATTAATCAATATTATTTTATTATTTTCCTTAGGAGGCCCATTTTAGACCCCAAAATTCCTCTAATGTCTGCAGGATTTCAGCTCCAAATCCAGATCCAACATCTTGACCTGGTAAGATCTAAATCTTTTGTATTTCTATTTGAGGTTCTCAGTTAAGATGTCTCATCATACCAAGCTTGATGAAAATCTTGAAGGAGCCGATAAATTCTGAGCTTGGAAGTATAGGATCTCCCTGGTCCTAGAAGAAAATGAGTTGGACTCCTATATCAATGAGGAGGTTCCAGTTCCAGAGGGAGATGAGGCAAAGGCCTTACATAAGAAGAAGTTGGTTATGGCAAAGAGGATCATTGCTGATTCTATCAAGGATCACCTCATACCACAGGTGTCCTCCCTAAAGACACCTAAATCTATGTTTGATGCCCTAACCAAATTGTTTGAAGGGAAGAACATAAACCGAAAGATTACTCCGAGAAACCAACTGAAGAATGTGAAGATTCAGAATGCAGAAACAATCCAGTCTTACTTCACAAGAGTTTCTTAGATCAAGGACCAACAAGAAGTAGTAGATGAAGAAGTGAAAAATGTATAGATTGTGATGACTACCTTGAATGGTCTCCCTAGATCATGGGACTCCTTTATTCAAGGGATCTGTGCTAGAAAGAAGTTAGTCAAGTTCAACAGACTATGGGAATAATGCTCTCAAGAAGAAGCACAGATAGCAGCTCGAGAAGTTAAGATGGGAAATGAAGATCAAGCTCTCACGGTACACTCCAAGTCAACTAAAAGAAGATGTCATCACTCTATAGGTAAGCACTCTCACAAAGATAACATTAGAAAATATTTGTCTAAAATCAGATGTTATACATGTGATGAAGTGGGACACTTTGCAAGAAATTGTCCTAAGAGACAGAATAAGAAAAAGAGTAACAAAAGAAGACATCATGCTCATGCTGCAGAGGATGATGAACCATCTAAGAAAAGAACCAGATATGAAAGTGAAGATTCTTCAAGCGAGGATGAATATGTTTTGATTTTTGCTCTCACAGGAAACATTACTCATGGAAGCAATGATTGGCTCATAGATAGCGGGGATTCCAAACATATGACATGATTCAAGGAATCTTTTGTGAGACTATCAAAACATGAATCACCTCACAAAGTGAAGCTAGGAGATGACTACCAATATCCAATAAAAGGTAGCGAGGAATCCTCCTATAAGCTAGACTTTGGAAAGTCTATGACAATGAAGGAAGTATTGTAATTTGTACCAGGACTCAAGAAGAACCTCCTCTCCATATCTACATTAGATGCAAAAGAAATGAGAGTTGCATTCATAGATGGTTAAGTCATCATGTGGCCAAAAGGAAAGACTATCGATGATGCGGTGGTGATTGGAGAACAAGAAGGAGGATTGTACAAATTGAAGGGCCATCCAGAACAAGCCTTGGTCCATGACACAGTAGAGCCAAATGAAATTTGGCATAGAACACTTGCACATGTGCATTACAGAGCATTACCTCTTGCAAGAAAAGCTGTTGAAGGTCTTCCAGAAATCCAAGAAAAACATGATGGGGTCTGCAAAGGATGTGCGAAAGGAAAGAATACAAAGAAGACATTTCCAAGTAGCGAAAGGAAAGCAAAAGGAATCTTGGAAATCATCCACTCTGATGTATGTGGTCCTATGTCATCAAACTCACTAAGCAGGTATGCATATTATGTTTCTTTTATTGATGACTTTTCTAGGAAGACATGGATTTACTTCATGAAGAACAAAGATGAAGTATTCAACAAGTTCAAAGAATTCAAAGCCTTGATCGAGAACCACACTGAAAAGAAGATCAAGACCTTTCGATCAGATAATGGTGGAGAATTCACTTCAAATGAATTCAAAGAGCTATGCAAAGAATCAGGGATTAAGAGGGAGTTGTACACTCCTTATAATCCACAACAGAATGGGATTGCAGAAAGGAAGAATAGAACTATCATGGAAGCTGGAAGAGCAATGCTCCATGATCAAGATCTTCTTATGCATCTTTGGGCGGAAGCTGCTAGAACAACAGTGTATGTACAGAACCATACTCCACATAGAGTACTCGAGAACAAGACTCTTGAAGAAGTCTTCTCCGGTAAGAAACCAGAAGTCAGCCATCTCAAAATATTCGGCTGTCCAGTGTACATACACATTCCAAAAGAGAAGAGGACTAAATTAGATCCTCCAGGAAAGAAGGGTATATTTGTGGGATACTCTGAAAGCTCGAAGGCTTAAAGAATATATTTCCCAGGATTCAAGAAGATTGACATCAGTAGGGATGTGACATTTGATGAAGACACAACTTACAACAAATCTGGAAAGAAACCTACTGAAGAATCTGAAGAAACAGAAGCACCCATAATTCATGATACAACCATGAATGAAGAAGCTCAAGAAGAAGATTGAGAATTTGAAGAACCACAAAGACTTGTAGATCCACCTCAGGAAAAGAATCCTCACAAGAGGAAACCTGCTTGGGTATGAGAAATTATCCAAGGTGCGGAAATATATGGGGCTCCAGAAGAGAATCACAGACAAAGAAAAAGGACCAGATCCTACTTTGGGTATGTAGCATTACTATGTGATTTCATTGATAAACAACCTTCCAGTTATGAAGAAGCGACAGAACGGAAAGAATGGAAGGATGCTATGATTGAAGTGTACCAATCGATCATGAAGAATGATGTTTGGGATGTTGTCCCAAGACCAAAAGGGAATTCAATTGTAACTTCCAAATGGATCTACAAGATCAAGCATGCTGCAGACGGTAGCGTTGAAAAATATAAGGCAAGATTTGTTGCTTGGGGTTTCTCTCAGAAAGAAGGAATAGATTATGAAGAAACCTTTGCACTTGTAGCCAGATACACTTCCATCAGGTTAGTACTTGCTCTGGCTGCAGTAATGAAATGGAAGATACACCAAATGGATGTCAAGACTTCTTTCTTGAATGGTGTAGTGGAAGAGGAAGTGTATGTAGAACAACCACTCGGTTTTGAGACACATGACAGGGAGTCTCATGTGTGCAGATTGAAGAAAGCCCTGTATGGTTTGAAACAAGCACCCAGGACATGGTACGATAGAATTGACAGTTGTCTATCCAGTTTGCGCTTTACCAAGAATAAAGTAGATTCCAACCTTTACTACAAGGTTGAAGATGGCAACCTAGTGATGCTTCTACTGTATGTAGATGATCTGTTTGTGACGGGTGTGGATGGGTTAATTGCTGATACAAAGAGAAATCTTGCTGTCGAGTTCAAAATGAAGGACTTGGGTATGATGCATTATTTTCTAGGTATGGAGGTGTGGCAGAGTGCAGATGGAATCTTCCTTGGACAAGGGAAGTATGCAGTAGAGATCCTGAAGAGATTTGAGATGATGGACTGCAAGGCCATGGCCACACCTATGGCATCGAACCTAAAGCTATTGAGTGATGCTTCATCAGAGTCAGTTGATGCTACGATGTATCGTCAGATGATTGGGTCCTTGATGTACCTGACGAACATGAGACCAGACATTTTCTTTGCTGTGAACACCTTGAGCCAGTTCTTGACAGATATGAGAAATGTTCACTTAATTGCTGCAAAGCATATTCTGAGGTACCTGAGGGGTACAATTGATTATGGGCTCAAGTACAATGCAAATCAGAAGATTAACCTAGAGGGTTACGTTGATTCATATTGGGCAGACAGTGCCATCGATAGGAAGAGCACTTCAGGGTGTTGCTTCAGTATGGGATCATGTGTGATCTCTTGGTTTACTAGGAAGCAATCCTGTGTGGCACTGAGTACAGCTGAAGCAGAGTATGTCGCAGCTTGTTCAGCTAGTTGTGAGGCAGTATGGCTGAGGAAGCTACTGTCTGATTTATTTGATCTCCAGTTGGATGCTACTTGTATACATTGTGAAAACCAGAGTTGTGTGAAGTTGTCAGAGAATCCAGTGTTCCATGACAAGTCAAAGCATATCAAGATCAAGTATCACTATATTAGGGATATGGTGCAGAGGGGAGTAGTGAAGCTCCAGTATGTTGCGACGGACGATCAGATAGTGATGTGTTGACGAAGCCATTGGCCAGAGTGAAGTTTGAGTACTTCAGGGAGAATCTGGGTGTTCTCTAGATCGAGGTCCCTTCCAAGGGGAAGTGACGAGTCCGGAAGCCATTCTAACGAGCAGGTCAGATATAAGGGCTGAGCCATTCTGTCATGGTGAGAGGATTTGGTTCTTTCCATGTCAGATATGAGTGCTGAATGCCATTATTGGAATGAAGGTACATGGTCAGTTACCAGGAACACTCAGTCTGGGACTGAGAGAGCCATTTTGACGACCAGGTCAGATATAAGGGTTGAGCCATTCTATCATGGTTAAAGGATTAGGTTCCTCCCATGTCAAATGTGAGTGCTGGCCATTCTGATGAGTAGGTTATATGTAAGGGCAACTACCACTCTCCGAGAGAGTGGAGGCACCTGGTTAGTTACCAGGTAGCTCAGTCTGGGACTGGGTGCCATTCTGATGAGGGTGTAGGATTTGGTTCCTACGAGATCAGATGTGAGTGCATACCCTTCTAGCGAGTAGGTCAAATGTAAGTGCTGGGCCATTCTGGCGAGTAGGTCAGATATAAGGGTAATTTCCATTCTCCGGGAGAATGGAGGCACCTGGTCAGATACCAGGTAGCTCAATCTGGGACTGGGGGCCATTCTGATGTGACTGTAGGATTTGGTTCCTACAAGATCAGATGTGAGTGCATGCCTTTCTGACGAGTAGGTCAGATGTAAGTGCTGAGCCTTTTCACAGATGATAGTAGTTGTGTCCTATCATGTTGGTGAATGTGAGTGCTGGGCCTTTCTGATGTGATTGTAGGCTCCTACATGATTAGATGTGAGTGTTGGGTGTGCCTTTATGATGAGTAGGTCAGATGTAAGTGCTGGGCAGGCCATTCTGATTAGTAGGTCAAATATAAGCGCTAAAGAAGACCTACATGATGGTTAGGCCTACAACTAGCATGAAAGAAGGTTGGCTCTGTAGAACTTCCTGTGAGGAGAAGAATCATGAGATAGCACATATGATGATGACCTGAGATGATCCAGATCGAGTGATGATCCAGATTGAGTGATGATCCAGATCCAATGATGATCTAGATCGAGTGATGATCCAGATCCACTGATAATATCCAGTGATGATGATCCAGATCCAGAAATGAAGATGACATGAAGATGAAGATGACTTGAAGATGCAGATGATGAGAAGATCCAGAGAAAAAGACAAGTGATGAAAATTGTGTCGAGAGAATACCTTCCTAGTTAAGAGGGACTGTTGATGTAATTGTAACTTTGGAATGTATTCACTTGTATTTCTTATGTATTGTAACCCGATGTTTATTCCAGGATGTTATTGTGTCATGTCATGCCCCCGATGTTCCAATTGGGAGGATCTATAATGTAAACAAGTCATGTCAAGTCATTGTGGATAACCCTCCTATTGTCTAAGGGTTAAAGTTCCCACAGTTTCGGGGCACTAGGGTTATTAGACTCACCTCGTGAAGTTGGCCCTAGTAGGGTTTTAGTCATGTTGGGAATTAGTATAAATAGAGAGGTGACTTCTCTATTTGACACACACTCATCCACACTCAGTTGTAGTGCATAGCTGAGGAAGAGAAAGACACTGGAGCAAGGAAGAAAGAGGTTACTGCTATCAGGAGATCATCTTACTGTTTTAGGGGTTTTACCTTTGGTGTTGATTCTATCTCTGAGGAAGTTGCGGGGTTTTCTCCATTTATGGTTTCCATGAGGAAAAAAATTGTGTTCATTGTCTCTTGTGTTTGATTACTGTACTTGTTGTTCTCTCAGTTAAAGATCCTAACATAATGCTAGCTTGAATGATTAAAAAACTAACACTTCACTTAGACTAGTCTTGAATTTGGAATTGGGAAATTCATTGGTGGATATGCTTGACGATAGGTTTTAGAAGTTGTATTTACTATTTATGCATTGTTTTTTTTATTTCAATAATTATATTATGCTAATTATCCTCTTGCCTGCTTTAGTATGTCCTGTAATATTTGTTTAATGTCTCGTGATTGGGTCTTTTGATTTATGATTGATTAAGTTCCTAACATGCTTTATGTACCCCGATACCTCAATAGCTCTTATGTGTCTGATAACTTCCTACTGAAAAAGTAACAGTGAATCCGTCTAAATGCTTATGATCTAGAGTGCTTGAAATTCTTTCACTACTACAAGTTGCTTCAATATTTCCACTCTCATTTGCAAGGCATGAATCTATCTTTTTACATAGTCTTACATCTCTTAGAGATTCTTTGTCAGCATTATAAACTACTTGACTGTTCTCATTGTCCTCATGGCTAAAGGATTCCTCCTCAGATAAAGTTATATAGTCAAGGTCTATTGAAGTAACACTATCTTGTAATTTATTACCTCCACTTTCTTGTAGTGTTCCATTATTTAATAACAAAGCTACATTGCATGCACCGTTATCCGCAGATTCATCTTCACTGGAGATAACATCAATTATCTCCCACTTATCCTCTGCCAATTGAACAACACAATTTTCTATGTTTTCATAGGATTGCGAACAAGAGGGCCCTCTCAAATATACATTCTTTACTACTTCATCTTTCCCTCCTATGTTTTCCAAATATGTATTTGTATATTCTAAGCCAAACTCTGTCTTGTCTGAACATGAAGTATTTCCAACAAATAATGTGGTTTGCACACAACCACCCTTAGTTTCATGAAAAGTTTAATCTCTACCATCATCATGAGATATCTCCTCTCGCATTGTGATATTACCAATTTACCATTGCTTCCAGATAAATTATATTTTCCATGCAAGCCATGAAGAGAACTCTCTTCAAAGCATTCATCTTCAGATTCGGGAATTATGATGACTGGTCCACTTAATTCTTTTGTACTCTCAAATTGAAGCACCTGAGGGGTATTGCAGTTAGTACCAATACCACAATCAACATGACCAGAAATACTAATATCTTGTAACTAGGAATTTGCAGTAGAGAGAGACAGTATAAATATTAAAAATATTTGAAACGTGTAAGAGGTGGTTTCGAAGACTAAACATTTGGTTCGAGTCCTTCTGATTTTTAAATAGATTCAATCCATTGGTTCAGTACACAAATGGAACTAAGTGGAGATTTTCCATGTGAGAATTGCAAATGTGAAGACACTATTCATGATAAGGATGGTACAAATTGAAAAATTACATATGAAGTTAAGGAATCTAGAGGATGCAGTCACTATAATAGCTATCTATATAGAAGAGACAGTGAGAAACCTGAAAAACACAAGTTGGTATGAGTTACAGGGTTCGTAGGGATGATGAAAGAACCAATTGTCAAATGCTAACTAGCGGTTATATTGATTGTAGGGAGGATGAGAGGAGAATTGGTTGCAACAGGCTAGGCTCCACGAGTCATAGACATGACAAAAGGAGTGAATATCACAAGGAAAGTAAAACTGATTCTTACCCTAGAGGAAGGAGCAGGTACAGAGAAGAAATCTTAGATCCAGTCAATTTCAGGAGACATAGAAGCAAACAAAGAACCAAACCTGGATGTCAAGAAGATAGAAAAATCCATGGGGGATCCAACTGCAGATGCAGAGAACCCTGTCTTGAAACTAGAGCAAGATGCATAGGTTAGAATGGAATCTAGATGTATTCCATTTGTTGCTTTCCATTTTATCTGAGAGTTGTGATCATAGAAGCTTTTGTTATCATTTGTTCCATATTTGTTAAGTCTTGTTGGTATGGTTTATGTGGTAAACATCTATGATGTGGCCATGCTGTCATTCATTCCCTTAGTACTATAGAGGCTGTGTGTTATTGAAAGTTCATGGTGCTATGCTTTTCATATGTTGGACATGGATCTCGAGGTGATGCCACTATTTTTCCCACACTTATTATTAACAACAAACAATATAGAGGCTGGCATCCTTTCTTCTTATACATTCTATCTTTTACAAATGCAAGAATAAAATGCGGCAAACTAACATCCTTCTAAATCTAATTGCAGGAAAATTGGACAAGGGGGTTGTCTTGAAGGCAATTTGTGCAGGCTTTCAGGAAACTACTAAGCCAACTGTTTGCTTGAGTGAAGGTGATTTTATTTATGGGTGGATGAATTCTAGTTGCATAGCTATATACCTTGAATTTTTAGGAATAAGGCATTTTAAAATCCATTATTAAATGCATGGAAGTAACGTTTTTTGTTTCTCGAACCAAATATGGAAATAAATGAATGTTTTAAAAATAATGGTGGTTGCTGGCAAGATAAGAAGGCAAACATAACTGCCTGCAAGGTATACTGGATGCTCGAACCAAAGGATATAAATATTTTGTGTTTGTGTGGTAGGACTCACTTGACCATTAAATTGCAGCATTATGAATATGAATTGTTTGCTATTTTTGGCAAGATACTTTTCGGGGTAGGGTTTGTGAGTGCCCTTTGGTTGAAGGTGTTCAATTTATGGGAGATGGTTATTCTAATTGTGAAGGTAAACCCGATCTCTTTTAAATTTCAGTTGTTTCATTATTGGCTCATAGTAGAAAATTCACAATTCACTTTTTCTTCTTCTGTGTTGTTTCATCGTGATGATTTTTGAAGTTCTATTTTTCCTTATTTAATATGTTTTTATCATTGATTTACTATTTGATGGGATTAGTTCCTGCGTACATGTTTTTTCTGAAATGGAATGCTGATAATAACAATCCACATGATTTTCAGTGATGTCAGTTCATATGGTTTCTTTTGATTTTAAATTTATACAATTTGATTTTATTGAGACTTACAAGTTGTTCCATACAAAATTCATATTACATTCATCACACTAGATGTGTGTGTGTGTGAAATAAAGAGTGAGATATACTAGTGGGAAAAAGAAGCCAATGGGACAGAGAGAGATGCTATGATTCGAACTGGTTGTGAAGGTGCAGGCAGACAAGGGTGCCATGCACTCTTACATGTTAATATAGATAACAATTTAAAAATTAATCAAGTAGTAATCTAGAAATTAAATTACAATATACCAAAATCAGTATAAAATTCTTGACACTAAGTCTCAAATTAAGAGATCAAAAGTCATCCAACTCTCAAGAGCCTATTGAGACAATATTCTTTAGGAGACTAAATTCTATATTGCTGGGTGTGAGATGAAGTATGCAGGAAGAAGTTGGTAATGCATTGTTCCATCCTAACAATGCCTCCCTGATTTTGTATCAAGTTTTAGCCATGCCTCTATTGAGGTTTACAAGGGTGCCTCTATTGAGGTTTACAAAGGTGGAAAATATCAACAAATGTGTTCACAATCAAAGGGGGGACTCGAAACTTGGTTAATACAATGATGAAAGTGAATTGTTTGCTTGCTTTACAATAGTCCTGTAAAACATGAGTTCCGGTAATTTCTTTCCATAAGCGATTTTGACAAACTCAATTATAGACCTAACCTTACAGCTATAAAAATATTTGGGTGTGAGTAGGCATCAAATAAATGGATCTCAGGATCAGTATCTTGAAATGGAGGGAAAAGTGCTGCCATTTGTGAGTGGCAAGGGCAGTGTATTGCTTATGAATCCTAGAACTTAGAAGGTTAGATATGCAAAGCCTCTTGTTTTGGAATATTGAAAGCAGTAACCTTTTTTTTCTCAATATTGGCTGTTAGTTTTTTATTAGTACAAAAGTAATGAAGGAAGCCTAGTTGCTTCTGCAACTACAAGCCCTCAACTATATGATGTAGAATCCCCAAATCATTAGCATATAGGAAGCTGCGAATAATTATATTAAGAGAGTAACAACCATAATTTGGTCCTATATTATTGGCCTGACCATAATCCTCTTGCTGAATTGGGTATAAGCTAAATCAAAGATGGGAGATGGGACAACTGTGTTTCTGTCCAGTGGTGCTGAAAATGATATCTGTGAGCCTTCTTGTTTTGTGAATCTGCACCATTAGTTGTGTAGAGTGACACGAGAAATACACTGGTGCTAGCAAAATGTTGTATCGGAGTTTTCAAGAAAATGCATACATGCAAAATAGGCAGTCTAGCAAAAATATGCATGTTAAATATGTGTTACTGACACATCATGCAATAGGCATGGTTCAATTCGAATTTACGACAGGGAAACATCACTCATCATGAATACATTTAGGTAGTTTTTTATCTATAATATTTTATTGTTTCTCAGGTAGTTGTTTATCTGTAATATTTTATTGTTTTCCTTTCCATTTATGCACATTTTCCTTTGTTAAGAATGAACCTGTAAATTTGACATTGCAAAAGGTTGGAAAGGGACGAGATGTCAGACTAAACCAGATTGATTTGTTTGAGGGTAAAGTAGCTCGGTGGAAATGGAGAACAGGTTCTCAGCAGAGATATGTATAGACTTGGAAAGCTGCTTGACATTTTCAGAATGTTGTCCTTCTACTTCACTACTGTTGGCTTTTATGTTTGTACAATGGTTAGTAATGAGTTATTTTCTGTAACACATTACTTTTGCAAGTGTTTATGGTTTCATGAGGAAGGTCTATGAAGAAGGACTTCTAATTAGTAAACCAATTGGTAATGGAACATATTAAGTGTTTGTTGTACCACTTTGAAAATTTGATTTGATTTGTACAAAAGAATATGATAATTGTTGTTGCATTACTTTGGAAAATTGTTTCATAACAAGTTTTGGGTTCATATTAGGCTAGGAATATGCCAAGTTCATGGCTTTTCTTGCTCGAAGAAATTCATTCATAAGTTTTGTTCTTGGGCATTAATGACCGTGTGTTTTCTTGTACAAGAAATATATTTTAATGGGGTAAAATCATTGCCATAATTTCTACAAGTAAACCATTAAGAAATTGATTTCATGGGGAGAAATCGTAGTACATAATGCCTACAATACAACCCAGCAAGCAAGTGATCTCATGGAGGAAGAAACTTTGCGTGTATTGATTAAGAATGTAGCCTCTCATGCAACCAGTCAATGTGTTTGAAGAAATGCTTCAACCAACCAACACATTATTGCAAAATGTTTTAGGCATAAAATACAATCCTGTGTTTGCCTTATGAATGGCGCATTTCCTTTGCCAACATAAATTTGGGTGGGAAACGGTTGTGGGGTTAATTCAAGACATTTTTGGGCATGGAATCTCTTGACCTTGGATGCACTTACCTTTCTTCCTATAGATAATTGTGACATTAATCCCTTTGTATGAGAAAATCACTCCCCACAAAAACTTCATAACATTGATGGTTTTGATCTTATGAAAATGTTTTTGGTTGTGAGATGAAATCAATCTTATTGTTTGAAGTATTTCTTCTACATTTTTTTGTTATATATGTTGAATTTGAAAATAGTCATGTTAGTATCAATTGATTTTAAGAAATCTTACTTAGAGTGGCACTCAAATAACAAAAGCATGCCAATATTTTATGTGAGTATTCTTATATAATTTTTGTATATGTTGGATTTTGGTTGAAATACATTGTTGGGGACATCTTGGAAGTTTAAAAACTTATCATTGCATGGAGAGTAGCTATAACATTGTAATTAAATTGTTTACTCAAGGGGGAGATTGGATTTTCGAACACACTAATGCTTGGATTGGTTGTCATTGAAAATATTTGTTTGTGTGAAATGTGATGAATTAACATAAAAAATAATGATTATCAAGTTACCATAGATACATAATGGCTTACCTTGTAATAGTCCTTCAAGTATTTCAAATGAATTTATTAAGTGCACAAATGACTTGAAGGACTAGTACATGGTAAGCTATTATGGCTCTATAGTAACTTGATAATCATTACTTTGTGTGCTTGAATGATGCAAAATTTGTTTGAATATAATCATTATCAAGAAATAACAACTTCTTAAAGGGTGCTAGCTCAATGGTAGAGTACCTGCCTAATTATAGGCAGGAAGTTGGTGGTTCGATTCCTCTATACCCTATCATAAATTTGTGGCTATGAAAACGACTAAGTTCGTATGTATACGACTATTAGTATCTAATTTACTGTATCTTATAGTGCGACTAACGTTTTGTCGTATTTAGCTTAGTCATTAATATGTTATCATCTAGTAGTTTATTTAGTCATATATTTGGTCATTAATTGCTGCAATCAGTTACTAAATCAGTGACTAAATATGTGATTAAATCAATGACTAATAAGTCAAGCTATTAATGACTAAGTGAAATACGACTAGCTATAAGATAGTGGAAATTTGCTACTATTAGTCGCTGACTCAAAAATAGTCGTTTATAGGCTGATTTTAGTCATTTTTTAAGTCATTAATTTCTCATTTTGTACTAGTGAAATCTTTGGCAATTCTTTCTATGTAGCAACAAAGCATCCATTTCAAGAAAAAGTAAAGAGAGAATAGTGGCTTGGCACAACAATAGTTCAATTTAGTAAAACTCCATGATACAAGTATATTACATTTAGACAATAATCATAAGATACAAATTGATGTCCAGAACAAATAAACCCCAAATCCGTGGATTCCTTAATATCTTATTAATTCAATGCAAAAAAACTACAAATATTACTTTCAGAAGAAAAAAAATGTATCCAATATGGTCAATTTCTTTCCCATTGCAACAAATCCCACATACACACCAAGCAATAGACATCACACCAGCTATGCTTCCTACTATAGCCAAGGCCTAGGGTATTGCAATCTTTAAGGCGTCGATCCTTCCTCACTTGTTGTCAAGTCCATTAAGGCAATATTTGCTGAAATGTTTTACCTGGAATTTCCATTCCCCCTTGCTGGTGTTATATGACATAAAGTTAGCACTTTGCTCTTCAGTTTTCCGTTTTAGACTTTTCTAAAAAAAATTCACCTCGGGGCCTTCTAAGAAATCTTGACCTGTCTTTTTGTCTTTGCATTTCACATTTAATAATGATATTTCTGTAGATTTGTTTAGACCTTGGCCTACAGGAGGATTTTTGCTTTCATCCATGTACACAAGGATCTCACACTTGTTGAATTGAATAATACTCTCCAAGTCTAGGTATCTAACATCTATTTCCCCAAAAAACTTTACTGCTCTATAAACTCTTCTACCTACAATAAAATATCTAACCCGACAATAATAGTCAGGTTCTGCACTCTCTTTAATTGTTAAATCTTGTATTGTTGGTTGAAGGTTCCATATAATAGTTAGAATTCCAAAGCTTTGGCATAAGAGCTTCAATATATGTAGTATGCATATAAGTTATGGCAGCTTCACCATTTCTATCTCTGGATATTCACGGATTAGATGTTGATGTAAATTTATCAATGGATTTTGATGGCAGTGGACTGTTATGAAGATATTCATTATCGGTATCAACACTTGGCCATGTATCGGTAGTGCCTATCAAACACAGGAAAAAAATGAGTCAAAAACGTCATAAACCAAGGGGAAGAATTATAAATAAGATAAATACATGTGTCTTAGGTGTTTTCCCTATGCTGTTGGTTCTCCTCAGGCCCTGTCATCGATATTATGCATGCTAGGGCTTTAGATATTTTTTGTTTGTGTTGGGATGTGTATGATAGGGATTTCTTTGATTTCCAAACCCTTGTTGCATATGCTAGGGATTCCTTTGCCTCAAGATACTGATCTCAATGGATAAAAAATGGCTACAATACAAGTAGGGATTTCTTCAGTTTATGTGGAAATCCTTCTGTTTGGACTTAACAAATACAAAAAGACTTAAGTCTCACAGAAGAGTGTTGAAAGAATGTAACTTCGAAGGATATTCTACTTGTATTTTACTTTATTATTATTATTCCTCCTTCAGGACATGTCATTAATGTAAAAGGTCATGTAAAAGTACAAGTCACACCAGTTTCCACTGGCTCCACTAAAGCAGTTGCAGCATCTGCAACACATGCAGACATAGCTTCATGAGCCCGGCAATGTCGTTTAGAGGGAGGCAGGGAAACTTGATCACTCGGTAGGCTACTTCATAAATTATATTTATCAACCTTTGGTGGCAAACACATAGGCATTTCCATAAAAATTGAAGACGTCTGCCCATGTGGAAAATCGCCTTCAGTTTCAATACTGTTAGAACTCAAGATATTATTAGTTCTCAAATTGCATTCATTTAACACACAAGCATTATCCGATGCCACATTTTCTCCATTATTGTCATTGGCACTTGCTATGCCTCCTTTATTTGAGCCTTCTACAATTTTCTTGGTTTCATCTTCAGCTTCAATTCTTTCCCTTTTTACCAAACACAAATGTTCATCAAAGTTAAGTTTCCTTGCCTCGACCTGCGTCCTTTTCTTTCGATGATCTACTCTAGATAATACTTCAAGAACATTTTCTTCTTCCATGAAAATATTTATCTTTATTTGATTATCCAATCTCTCTGGTAGAGTTGATAACCCTGAAATATGTTTCTTCAAGAGCTTTCTTTTCTTCTTCAGAATGGAATTCTGATGCAAAGAAGTGTTTGGAACTACCCTAACTTCATTTTCTTTAGTCACGTATGTAGAAAGCACATGATCTTTGACATTAAGAACATAATTTTGATGAATATTTTCAAAATATTTTTCACCCTTCAAATTTTCTTTACAGTTTGAAACTTGAATGCTCTCTTCAGTGTTTCCATGTTTAAAAGATTAAAAATTGCTGACAATGTTATCTGCCACTTTTTTTTCTATGATCTAGGAACTCACTTTCAGGCACTAATCGAGAACCTCTAATTTATTTTACCATGCTTTTCCTTTTCTGACCAAATTTCTTTTCACTCATGGTCTGCTCTGAAATAATGCCTGTATCTGGTGATTGTATCCTAATTTCTTAAAGATAAGAAGAAAAATTCAAAATATTGTCTCCATCATTATGAATATTGCTTTCACTCTCTGATGACCTTTTAAAGTCTCTCTTTGTTGTTTTCAACTCTGGCTTAGTTATTAAAGATACTGCACCAGAAACATTAGACCTCAAATGGTTCTAAAAATGGCTTGTAGGCACTATGCCAGTAACATCAGACCTCAAATGGTCCTCAAAATGGCTTGTAGGCTTTTTTATCTTTAGTATGGACCTTATATTGTCGAATTTTGATGTTGATAATGAACTGTGATTTTTAAGCCCAACCTGAACTGAATTGAGCATCTTCCTGTCTTTCTTATCATACTATATTAGGGATGTAGCAAGATTTTTCTTATTCCCACCTACCCCATGTGTCTTTTTCCATTTTTCCTACCTATGCACTTCCCTCTTAATATCATGTTTCTTGGGAAAATTCCATAATGGATTTGATTAGATGTATCTTTTTGCATTTTCAACATTTCTTTTGACTCATTAGTTGCTTCTTGGATTTTATCATTTTTTTGTAAACTATACTTTCTCTATAGAATCCTTTAAGATTTCATCAATACATGATCTATATTTCCCATCATCAATCTGATAAATTGAAGTTGAGCAATGGTGACCTAGTGGAGGTGTCCATCGATGAAGAAGGATTCAGAGGGACCTGGTTCTGTGCTCCACTTGTTAAAAAGCAAGGGGCAAGGTACTTGGTGGAGTACAAAGACCTTGTGAACAACCGAGGCAGAGAGTAGATAAGCTTTTACATAAGGCCAATCCCTCTAGAGTAGAGTAAAGATCAATTTATTATGTATGAGGAAGTTTATGCTTATGAGAATGATGGGTGTGTTCACGAAGGTCCTTAACAATCACGAGTATATAATATACTTCTTGCAGATGAAAGAAGAGATGATATTTAATCACGCCAAACTGCGCCCCCCATCTCGAATTCATAGATAACAAATGGGTTGAAGCTTCCAAGGTATGCACATTACTTCTCTTATTTCACTTCACGGGAATTGATAGTGTTTTTTAATGAACGACATGATTTTTTCCCTTGGCTTAGTCATCAAATGGATAAATTGCTTTTAAGTTTGTTGTTTTCCCATTGTTTTCTGATTTTTTTGTAATGTTTATTTCTTATTTCTTCCCCTGTCCAGGATACTCTATTCATGTCCGAAGTTTTTTTTTTTGAACACATTAGGTCCAAGTATCATGTTCTAGACTGGCATACTTTTAGGTTTTTCTGTGGACTTCTAAGTGGATTTTACTGTGTTGGGACCTCTGTCAACCAGGATGCTAATGTTAAGATGTTTTCCTTCATAACGACTATTAATGGTAATCTAGCAAGTGTTATAGATAGGATATTGTTCCTGAGTTGTGAATATTAGACATGAAAACAATCAAGGGGTGGGTTAAAGCTGAGTTTAATGATTGTCGCAATGCTTTATCTGTCATCTTAAATTCCCTAGAGACCTTAAAGTTCTTGAGAACACTAAATGAGGAATTTTTACTTTTATTAGAAGTGCAAGTGTTCTAGAATGGCTGAGCATGCTCCAGTTTTATTGATATTATATTACATTCCTTGGTTATTCTAGCTAATAACCAACATTAATGGGCGTTGATTATATTCCGCTCTGAATTCCTCTTCTTTCTCTTTGGTTGATTCGCTTTTAAATTGATAGAGTTAGGGATCAATGGATGCCTCGTACATTTTAGATTCCCATGTTCTACTGTGGCTTGAGTGATATGCATAAGTATCAAGGATGACAAGTAACATCCCACTCTTCCAATGATGTGGGGTTTTCTTGAAACTAGTCACTTTGTGGTGCTAGGCAAGCATATGAATACGATCTCTTGCAAAAAAATGTAAATCCGTTGGTCAAATTCTAGAAATAAGGCACATCTTAGTTAAAAAGGATTTAACTCAATGGAACCCAAGATAATCACTTTCTACAATGTGTAGAATTCACGACTGAACAAGCATTTGCTATGACATCTCAGAAGAAATCAAAATTGATGAATACCCAAGTTGGACAGTTAGGCCTTATGATGTAAGGTACAACTTATTGTTGATTGTTAGAATACCAAAAAACATTTACATCATTGAAACATGACTCCAAGTTTCAATTTTATTTTGGGAAGATATCAAATGTTATTTGATGTGTTATGATCAATTCACATTCTTATAACAATATACAAATTTTCATGTTGTAGACCATATGCCACAAGCTTCATTTTTGAGCTAAAATATGCAACCATTTTGCAGTACCATGTCGATGCTATGAAGTAGTGATACAACATTCACTAAGCATTTAGTTCCAGCTTAGACGACTTGGTCTTGGAACAATAATTGTTGATGAGATATGGGTTCTGTCCTAATATTGCCAAAATAATTATGATCTTTTTATTTCTCAAAAATTCATAATCAAAAAAGGATTTTGAAGAAATTGAATCCAATTATATATTAAAAATACAAATTCAAAAAATAAAAAAAATTGCAATTTAACTAAAAATTATATAATAAAAAAATTATTTAAACTACTTTTCATCAAATAGATTTTTTTTCATTGGAAATGTGAAAATCTATATCCATTTAGTTTGACTTTTTTTATTTTTTCTAGAAAAATAAGAGGTATTTAAGTTATATAATTAATTTTATGTCTTTGAACTTTAAGTAGGCTAGAAGTATCTCAGGGAAGGACATAGCTATAAGATCGCGATGGGTTTGGGTGAAGGCAACAATAATTATGCAGAGATTCTCAGTTTAAAACTATTACTCACATTTGCAGCAGAGAAAGGGTGCCGTACTCTGGCTTGTTTTGGGGATTCTATGAATGTCATCAATTGGGTTAAAAAGACACAAGTATGCAGACACTTGGGACTGGAAAAAATTCTTTATTCTATTTCTGAACTTATTGTTTCTTTTGATTCATTCTCTTGTAGCCATGTCTACAGGGAGAATAACAGGGAGGCGGACTCGGCCTCAAAGGAGGGCCTTCTATTGATGGAAGGTCAATGGCAGATCTGGGAAAAACTGGATGATACTGAACAAACATACTTTCATAGACCCTTTATTGAGGAAGGGGCACCTATATGATCCTTTTGGCTATGTTCTTGTATATACATATTCTTCAGACTCTGTTTTGTTACTCTTAGTTCCATTTCTCGACTCTACATGTTCGACACTATATGCTTCCTGCTATGTTTTTGATACTCCTTTGTGGACATTTTGGACCCTTTTTGGACTATCTACGGCTCTTCGATTTCTGCTTGAGTTTGATCTCTCATCCTGCTTACAGTGGTTACTGTTTATATTTTTGGGCCCCTGTTGGGTACTTTTATGAATGCACCTTGATGTGTATCTGAAAAATGTAATTTTGTTACTCGAAAGATGAAATAAAATTATGCTTTTTTTCCAAGGAAAAAACAAAGTAGGCTAGAATTATTTAAAATGTATATTTTAAATAGCACAAGGTGAAAATATGAATAAGAAAACAATATTTTTTTATTCTAAAATTTATTGTGAAAATCAATAATATATTCATATAGTAATCAATTTTAATTTTAATTTTTCATAAAGTATTTATAAGTTTGTAAAATGTGTATATCAATGTATACTATTTTATAATATCAAGAAAAAAGAAATCCTTTTCACAAATTAACTTATTACAAAACTTATTAAAAATAAATAGATTTTTGAAAAAAGAGAAAAAATTCTCATTATGATTATAGTATATTTTATTGATTATTATTATGTTTATTGTAAATGTAAAAACAAAAAAGGAACAATAACACTCATAGTGAAGGATATTTTTTCTAATTTAATAAGACAAGTGAAAAAATGACATCTATTCATGCTCCATTTCCAATACAATAATGGTTCACATTTTTTTTGTTTTTAATACCTTAATCAAACAACAAAGGTTTTCAAGAAGAGCTTGTGAAAATTGTGTAGTGAAATAAATGTTTTAATACCTTAATCAAATAACTAAAGGATTCAGAGAAGAGTTGTAGAGAATTGTGTAGTAAACTAATTGTTTTCAATACCTTAATCAAATAACTAAAGTACGTTAAGTGTGCAGTTGGGGTAAAATTATTTAAGGCAAAGTGTCATGTGCAAAATTCCTATCAATTAAATGTAACTCTGACTTTCCACAAGAATGTAATAAGGACATTGTCATGAATATACTCTCATATTTATTTACAAGATATCTATCAAAACCCAAAGAGCATAGACATTGCCACCTCATGGCTCTTGTTATTTGCTCAACTGAAGGACCGACATTAGATTTCAGAAATCCCATCAATCCCATTGAAGAGTAGAAGGTTGCAACTAAGTACTATAACTCAAAGGTAATATTACTAGACTCTTTAGACTGTATCCTATTTATGAGGATTTTATTTTGGAACTAATATAAAAATTGGACTTAATTAATGTCATTTCTCAGTCAAAGTATTACGGGTCCTCAGTTAATAGTATAATAAGAAATAGTGTAATTTTTTTTTGTTATCAATTCTGAAGGTTTTAATGTGGAATTCCTATTGTTATCGATAGAAGCTTAACATAGTCTATTGTCGTTATACTGTCCTATTTGTGATGATTGATGAAGGATATATATTTTAGAATTAACATGCATGCTTTTGATATAAAATAAACATCTTATATTTGTTTGAGTATGCTTCTGTACCAAAGATTTCAAGGAATTGTCTAATATATGTAAACTATGACATTGATTCAACTTGGACAAACCAAAATCCTTGCAAGTCCTAGTCCTCATATGACAACGCTAGTAATTATGGAAAATATAATTTAGAGACTCTGTATCTGATGTATTAAAGACTAATATGATGATCTTGGATTGCAGATTCATGCAGTTGCATTTTATTTGCCACCATTTGTTAAGAAGGAACTGTATTCTTTAGGGTTTAAGTTTTTGACCTTTAGGACTATAGGGTTTTGGAAGTCTTTACATTAAATTTTTTTTTTGGGGGGATCGGTGGGTCAATAAAGAACTGGAAGTTTTGGGATCTGTTTCAAAAATTCAGGATCCACTTCATTTTTCATGGGATCTGTTTCATAGGCTCATGTTCCATTTCCTTCTCCAGGGGATCTACTTCCATGGTGGATTCTAGGTGGATCTTGGTGGATTTGGATCAGAGCCACAAATCCTACACATAAGGGTGGCACATTTGGTATCACAACTGGAGGTATATCTACAAAGTTATTTCATTTTCATTTTGGTCATGATATTAGAATGGAATTTTTGACATGTTGTTTCCTCTCCACTTTACAAACATAGACATATCTCCGGTTGTCTGATACTATTTGTTAATGGTTTTAAGGCTTTGGGCATTTTATTTCCCCTGGTATCTAATGCATGTTACATGAAACATACCCATTTTCCTTTGTTAGGAAAAAACTACAGCAAAAACTCTAGGTATTCCCCATCCATGTGCAGTTTTCAACTACAGGCTTAATTGCCTAGCCTCCCCATCCATGTGCAGTTTTCAACTACAGGCTTAATTGTCCAGCCACCTTTATAAATTTCTTTGGGGCTTTTTCAGTTTCATGTTGTCAAATTATCATAGTGGCCACACCACTCACTAAATGGGCTGGAAATATTTTAGACTACAAGTTGAGAGTTGCTTATGTTATTAGGCATGGTTTTAGGGTTTTTGATGTTAATATTGAGTGTTTATCCATGTTTTGGAAATCATCTAGAACCTTGGTGTGACTGTCAATTTTTTAGAGGAAAAAGGTCAAAAATATCTCGATTTGTCAATTGAATTTAGCAATATTTGAGTAGATATATACTCTAAGTTTTATTAAGCGTTTGGTGTTTTTTCTCTTGATTTTGAAAAATAGTCAAGTAGTGAGTGTTTAGACATGTTTTGGAAATCATGTAGAATCTTGATGTGACTATCCATTGTTGAGAGGAAAAAGGTCAAAGGAAGAGGGACAAACTAGTGTTAATTTATTAAAGGAATGTGATTTCTGTGATGTTGATCATTGCAGGTGAAGTAATGTGCATCCACAATATACATCGAAAGAAGAAAGGTGCATTGTAGAATGCACGTGGGGTATCATGTCAATATATTAGGTAGAAATATAAAGGGGTATAAAAAATGTAAATGAAAAAATGGATACATGCAATATATAGTGAAATTAGGGGTTTTTTAAATTGGGAAGGCGGAGGGGGTTAAAAAACGATTTTGGGAGGTATTTTCCAATATTTTTTGAAAATAGGGGTATTCTTTCACATGCCACGAATGAACATGCTATGGCATGGTTTCACTAAGTGAAGACCCCTTGTTTCCAACTCCTCTGGAAAAACAATGGCTCTAGGATGTCGTTGTACTAACCGAGGAATCAAAATCCTATACTGAACATATCGTCGTGCATCAATTCCTTCATATGTATGACCTTTTCCAGCACCATAGATATTGGATCCCGTATCTATATAGTCAGGGTCCATGTGAAACCAAAACTCTGCAATCAACATCTTAACAAAATACCGAGGAACCTCATCATTATTTGGGAACTTTCCATATGCACACCGGAACCTCAAATAAATATGTGGTGCAATTAGTGGATCATTGAATCTTGATATCTTTATATGTTGTTTTCTTCAGGACGCAAGTCAAAACATGAAAAGACCATTTCTTTTGTGACAATGTTTTTTATTTCTTCAAACTTGTGGCGACCCATCACTGACAAACGCCTCCTACACATCATGTCATGAAAAATATGGGTTGATGGTACAACCCTAAGATATGTCTCGATCAAGCTATTCATATTATTTAAAATAATCTAGAGACACTGTTGATTACCAAAAGAAAGATTTTAACTATCAAGTTCTTTCTGCAATCTTGAGGAATGCTCCTTCATCTCTTCCACAGCCAGCATAACGGTGTTGTCTTCCCAAGGAGTCCCCTCATGAACATCTCTTGGATGACTTTAAAGAGGATCATATATTTCATTGCGAGCATATTGATGCACCTGACGATGTCTCCTTGTCTTTGGAGGTGGATTAGGATTAGGAGCAGCAAAACCTGTAAGAAGTAAAATGCACGTGGAAGTATTATATATATATATATATAATTTGTCAATAAAATTATACACATTTAAATAAAATGTGTTCATTATAAATACCTGATGGAACCTCTTCTGCCCCATCATTATTGTTAGAATGTCTAGAAGCCCCTGTACAAAACCAAATTTTGGAAATCACATGTAAGTTTATAAGAAAAATCATGTAATTTTTCACAAATAAAACAATCATGTCAAACAAGAATTCTAGTCAGAATGTATGTAAACAATATCTACTTAGCGATGGTGTATCTGAAGAATAAGGCAGTAAGCGTGTCCTCTTTGTTTGTCCACTGGCCCCTGTAGGTTGCTCATACATATGTTTTCCATGGTGAGAGCCACCACCTGTGCATGTAACATGATCTTAGAAACATGTGTAAAAGAATATTTATGTTTATATAGACTTGAACATGAATTGAATAACAATTGAATTTACCCGATGATGACCTCGAGGAGTGTGAATGCATAGTAACCAAGTTTGCTTCACCCTGAAGCTGTGAAGTTGTGCATGATAAGGATTTTCCACATATTAAAAAACATGTCAAACAAGAATTCTAGTCAGAATGTATGTAAACAATCTCTACCTGGAAATGACATCCTATGTGTTTATCCATTGGCCCCTATAGACCCCTCAGACAGATGTATGTCATGGTGAGAGCCACCACCCATGCACAATAAGATATTAGAAAGATGTGTAAAAGAAGATTTATGTTTATATATACTTTAGCATGACTTGAATAACAATTGAATTTAAGTGAAGATGACCTCAGAGAGTGTGGATGCATAGTAACCAAGTTTGCTTCACCCTGAAAATGTGAAGTTGTGCATGATAATAATTTTTGACATATTAAAAAACATGTCAAACAAGAATTCTAGTTAGAATGTATGTGAACAATCTCTACCTAGAAATGGCATCATGTGTGTTTGTCCATTGGCTCTTGTAGACCCCTCAAATAGACTTTTGTCATGCTGAGAGCCACCACTTGTACACAACAAGATCTTAGAAAGATGTGTAAAATAATATTTATGTTTATATAGACTTGAGCAAGAATTGAATAACAATTGAATTTACCTGGCGATGACCTTACGGAGTGTGGATGCATAATAGCCAAGTTTGCTTCACCTTGAAGCTGTGCATGATAAGAATTTTCCACATATTAAAAACCTGTCAAACAAGAATTATAGTCAAAATGTATGTAAACAATATCGACCTGGAAATGGCATCCTATGTGCTTGTCCACTGACCCCTATAGACCCCTTAGAAAAACGTCTGTCATGTTGAGAGCCACCACCCGTGCACAAAAAGATCTTAGAAAGACATGTAAAAGAATATTTATGTTTACATAGACTTGAGCATGAATTGAATAACACTTGAATTTACCTGACGATGACCTCAGGGAATGTGGCTGCATAGTAGCCAAGTTTGCTTCATCTTGAAGTTGTGAAGCTATGCATGATAAGAATCTTCCAAATATTAAAAAAACATGTCAAACAAGAATTCTAGTCAAAATGTATGTAAACAATATCTAACTGTCGATGGCATATATGAAGAATAAGACACTAAGCGTTTCCTCTGTGTTTGTCCACCAGCTTCTGTAGACCCCTCAGAAAGACGTCTATCATGGTGAGAGCCACCACCTGTGCACAACAAGATATTAGAAAGATGTGTAAAATGAGATTTATGTTTATATAGACTTGAGCATGAATTGAATAACAATTGAATTTACCTGATGATGACCTCAGGGAGTGTTGCTACATAGTAGCCAAGTTTGCTTCACCCTAAAGCTGTGAAGCTGTGCATGCTAAGAATTTTCCATAGATTAAAAAACATGTCAAATTTAAATTTACCAAATTTAACATTGTGCACTTGTGCATGATGAGAATTTCTCACATTAAAAACATGTCAAAATGTGTCAAACAAGATAAATATATTTCATATTAACAATCGAATATACCTAACTAAATCACTTTTCTTTATTTAGCACTAATGGTACCATCACCATAACTTGTGATTTGTTCTCATTCTTGTTATACTATTTCTACGACTAACATGCCCACATAATTGTTGTTGCTGGTAAACCTCATTGTTATGGAATTTCATTTATGCTTTACATGTTCACAAGCGCATTTATGAGGTATTACAACTTTAACTGAGGATAAGACTATTACTTGACATGAATTTTTGACTGAGCACTTTGCATGCACATTCCAAGCATTATTAGACTATTAACTGCTGGAGCAGACTGTTTCTTAAGTTTTGGACTTGAGTGGTATGTTACTTAGGGACTACAATGATTGGGAAGAGACTAACCATACACTTGTTAATATTGATTAGACAAAGCAGTGTTCGTAAACACACCAAAATATGATATATCAACATCCTTCTACATAATGACGGTCTCTCACCAAAAAATTGTTAGATTTTCTTTAATATTATAGTAGTATATCTTAATTGCATATATCAATAGGATCACAAGAAGATAGAAAAAACAAAGAACAATAGCACAAGTATTTTTCACCTGGGAAACCCAATTGGGAGAAAACCCAACAACCTTCGTCTATAGATAATAATTCTGAGATCAGAGTACAATTAAGAAAGAAACAAAAATATGGAAATTGTTTCCAAAGATTGAAACCCTGAAAAAAGTCTTCTTCTCCAGTGTATGCGAACATCTCTGAGCTGTTGTGTAGCCACACTCTTCCAGAAACTACGCACTTCACTTGTGCTGTTGCGCTGTTGTTATGTGTAATAATGAGGGGTGCCTCCTATTTATACTATTTTCCCACCCATAAATTAATTGGGGTCGACTTCACTTGGGGGAGCAATATAATTTTATATTTAATAATTTATATTTTATTCTTTTATTGCCAGCTTTTCACCCCAAGGATTACATTGTTCTTTCTAGGGTTTGTATGAATGATTATAATAAGTTCATCTCCAAAAGGAGGACAATAAGAATAGCTTCTAAAGTTGCACAAACTTCAACACTCCCTCTGAACAAGGAAGGTATTCTTCAGTCTTCATCATCATCATGATCATTTGGGTTTCATCTGTACATGTATACTGTCTCCATCATCTCTAAAAGTATTGAAGGTTGTCTTTATGAATTTGTTCTATTCGGATGTCTAAGGGAGAATATGTTGCTACCTTTCCATCTTTACTACATGCCTAGCTAGATATCCTAGATGATAAAATATGTATGAACATATACTACCCGTTTGTCTCATCTTCCGATGGGGTACTCCCATACCTGGCTGAGAACCTGAACGAGTAAATGTGCACATCCATCTACTACCTATTCGACTCATCTACTGATGGGTTACTCTCATACCTGGTTGAGAACATGAATGAGTAGATGTTCTTGTGCAACCACATGACCATCTTCTACCTATTTGGATCATATGTCAATTGGATTTCTCCCATACCTGGATGAGAACCTAGACGAACAGAGGAACCTGTGTGAACCTGATCATCTACTACATGTTCATCTCATCTGCCGATGGGATTTCTCCCATACCTGGTTGAGCACTCGGACGAGTAGAGGTACTTGGAAAAAATTATGGTAAATGTCTCTCGGTGATCTCTCCCTCTCAAGGAGGAATACATTCTCTTCTACTTCAAGTCTTCTGCGAAAGTATTTAAGGTTCATCCTAGGAAGAGGCTCGGTGAGAACATCTACAGTCTGGTCATCTGTCGAAATATACTTGAACTTCACCACACCTTTCTGCACCATATCATGTATGAAGTGATACTGAATCTCTATGTTCTTTGATTTGTCATGAAATATAGGATTCATTGACATCTGCACACAAATCTGGCTATCTTGATGAATCGCGACTGGCACTGGAATCTGGCCAAATAATCCCGCAAGAAGTTTATGAAGCCAAAATGATTCTTGGACTATTGAACTGGAATCCATATACTCGGTCTTTGCAGTATTGAGAGCTATCGATTTCTACTTCAATACTGTACTAGGAAATTTTGGCAAAACCAAAACTGAAACTGCATCTTGAAGTGCTCTTCCTATTTGTAGTGCATCCATACCAATATGATTATGTAAACTCTTGCAATCTCAAGTCACAATCTAAATGATATTGTAGATCATATCCCACAATGCCACATAAGTATCTGCGTACATGTTTTGCAGCAATCCAGTGAATTTGCCTCAGTTTGCACATGAATTGACTAAGAGCATTCATAGAAAAAAAAAATATGGTCTGGTGTCCATCAGATACATCAAGGAACCAACCAACTGGAGATACATGGTGGGATCAATCACATTTGAATCTGAAGCAGAGTCTCTCAGCTTCTTCAAATTTGCATCCATTGGAGTATCTATGGACTTGCAGTCCAACATTCTAAATCTCTTCATCATATCCATGGTGTAATATTCTTGACCTATGAAAATATTCTTCTTCCTTTATCATATTTATAATCCCAGGAAGTAATGTATCAACAATTTCATTGAGAAATAATGTCTTGGAATCCATCTAATACAACTTCCATCCCATAGCTAAAATAGCAATAATCGATCTGATGGAAGTACATCAAGTTATAGGAGAAAATGTCTCATCATAATCGACTCCCTCTTTCTGAGAGAACCCTTTGGATACAAACGTAGCCTTGTATTTTTCAATGTTGCCATCTGCTCCGTGCGGAGCTTCATGCTCCTATGTATTCTGAAAACTTTGTTGTTTTGATATGGGTCTTTTGTAGCTTACTGCCATATCTTGTGGGAGAAACATCTGGCTCAACTGGATCAATGGAATTAATCTGCTTATTCATTTATTCATACTTCCTCTTAATCTTTGGAGGGGGAGATGATCTCATTTCTTCATCGTCATCGATCTCCATATCTTATCCTCTTCCTTTTCGGATAGCCATTTATTCTTCAAAGGTTGCATCCTTCCTAAATTTGATTTGAATTGATCCTGGGATGTGTATTCTGTAATCCTTTGAAGACTAGCGATATCCCACAAATGTTTCCTTCTTGTATGAAGGTTTTAACTTGGGCACATGAATGTAGGATGAAAAGTAATTGTCCATCCTGGTGACAACC
This sequence comes from Pseudotsuga menziesii, assembly GCA_001517045.1. Taxonomy (NCBI): domain Eukaryota; kingdom Viridiplantae; phylum Streptophyta; class Pinopsida; order Pinales; family Pinaceae; genus Pseudotsuga; species Pseudotsuga menziesii. The sequence continues at coordinate 296,554 of LPNX010596389.1, read as the reverse complement.
AGGTTCATCAAGGATCCTTCAATTTTCTTGTTTGAGTCACGACATCAGTGTCATCAGGTTCCTATCATATGAAATAGACTAGAATCATTGTCTTTGATGGATAACTCCCTCCGTCTCTCAGAAGTTGGTTGAGTAAATCTTGTTGAAGCAACATATATATCGACATTCGTAGAAGTTTTCTGCTTCTGATCACCAAATCTCTACATGAGATTATTCCTGAGAGTCATAATACATGCTTCTTAGAGGCTTTCTATTTTCGTTCCATCCGTATATCAACGAGATCACTTTTCCTTGTAGATCATGGCATTCCCTACAAGTGAAATCCCATCAGATGGTTAGCAATAATTCATAATCAATGTATTAGCAAAATAATGTAGGCAACCTTTTAGTCAATGCTTCGACACAACACACGTAAGGCCATTATCTGGATGCTTATGGTCTCCATTATAACATACCATTACGAGTGCGCTACTCTTGTATGTTATAAAGGAGTCCTCATCCTAGATGGGTTGTGCAGCATGATAGGAAATTTAACTACCTAAATTTTAGGAATGTAGATTTGTGTAATACATATTAAAAAATAATCAGATTTAATCTACTAGAGCATGTAAAATCAAATACTTATCTTTTGTATTTTTGTGGGTGGGCTCCCACTGTCAGGGTCCACTGGTCTTCATATGCTTTCTTGATGATAATCTCCATCTAGATATTCATATCATTTCTTAGAATAATAACTCCGAATGGTCATCCTTCCTTGGATCTTTGTGAAGAGGGTCTTCTTCTACATTATTAGTTGAAGCTTCATGCTTCCTTTTGATTGAACTTCAACAACTACTGGCATAATGACCATATTTCTTGCACCTATAGCACTGTATCTGTGATAAGTCCTTCTTCTATTGTTTCTTTTGATATGGGGGAGGACTTAATCTCATATCTTGGTGCTTATGATTGAAGGACTTCCTTCCCCTTCCCTTTCCTTTCTTGGCATGAGATACGAACGCTTGATTTTCCTTAGGTTGAGTGCCATGAAGTATTTGGCATGCTATGGTTCTTGTTTCTTCCTGAGTGCATTCTTCCCATAGCTTATCGAATTTGGGAAACTTGGTACAAATCACTTATAGTTTGGATAAAATACTCCCAAGATGGTGGGAGACCATTTAGGGTGATCATAACGAGATCCTTTTCTTCAAGATTGTCTCCACTGGACTTTAGCTTGTCCTGAAACTCAGTGATCCTCATGAAATATGAGGCAATATCCTTAGACTTTGTAGTCTTCATGTTTGACGGTTGATTCCTCAATGTTAGATTCATATTGATGCTACTGTGTTCAAATAGCTTCTTTAGGGTTTTGAACATCCTTCTCCCCATCGAATTTTCTGATATCTGAGGAACTAAGTGATCTCTAACCGAGTCCACTAAAATCCTCCCTGCTTTGGTATCATCCTTTCTCCAGTGAGGTTTGTCTTCTTCGACTTCTAGTTCTTGGACATTTTCATTTACACACTGTAATAGGTCATTTTATTCTATACTTCCAGGGGATGAAGTTGAAGCTCCTTCCAAACGATCTTCAACCTTCATGCTGATCATCTTGACTTTAGATCTGGATCTGAAACCCTAGTAGAGACTAGGTCAAAACTGAAGGTTGGAGTTTTGGAAAAATGACTGCACAGATAAATGTGCCCTAGGGAGGCAAGTTGAGTAGCGATAGAGTTGAGCCAAAACTGATGAGAAAGTAGGTCAAAACTGGAAACCCTAATTTCTGATGCAACTGCAGAATTAGGTGAGAATTGAATTCTGTCTTTACCAAAAGATGCACCCTCCTTAGAGAAAAATTCCCAAGGCTCTTTTTATGCCAAAAGGTTTTGTGAACACCTTGAAAGATGAAACCCTAGTTTTGACAGGTTGTCAATAGAGTTCCAACAATGGCTTCTTCTAGCACTGCTCTCATACCATCTTATACTTTCTTTAATATTATAGCAATATATAGTAATTGCATATATCAATAGGATCACTAGAAGATAGACAAAGCAAAAAAAATAACACAAGTATTTTTCACCTGGGAAACCCAATTGGGAGAAAACCCAGCAACCTTCGTCTAGAGATAATGATTTCGAGATTAGAGTACAATTAAGAAAGAAAAGAAAAATATGGAAATGCTTTCCAAAGATTGAAACCCTGAAAACAATCATTTTCTGCAGTGTATGCAAACTTCTCTAAGATGTTGTGTAGCTGCACTCTGCCATAAACTACGCACTTCACTTGTGTTGCTCCGTTGTTGTTATGTGTAATAATGAGGGGTGCCTCCTATTTATACTGTTTTCCCACCCATAAATTAACTGGGGCCGACTTCACTTGGGGGATAAATATAATTTTATATTTAATAATTTATATTTTATTCTTTTATTGCTGGTTTTTCACCCCAAGGCTTACATTGTTCTTTCTAGGGTTTGTATGAATGATTACAACAAGTTCATCTCCCGAAGGAGGAAAATAAGAATAGCTTCTGAAGTTGCACAAAATACAACAAAAATGACAAGTGTGTCAATAAATTTTGTTTGGATTGGAGTTCAAACATTTACAAATGCAATACTATTTTCTGCAGTAGAGATAGTTAATTGGTTATCTTTCATAACAGCTACCAGTAAACCAATTGGAATACAATGCATGTCTTGTGTTGATGTATTTGTAACTTCGGAATGTATTCACTTGTATATTTTATATATTATATTTCATTGGCCCTCGATGTTCCTATCAAGAGAATCATTAATGTAATCAAGTCATGTAAAGTCATAGAGATTAACCCTCCTTTGTAAGTCAGGGGTAAAGTCCCCGCAGTTGTGGGGCACTAGGGTTATTAGACTCTCGTAGAGAATTCAGCCTTGGTAAGTAATTATCAAGTCAGAAAATAGTATAAATAGAGAGTGATCCTCTCTATTTGAGACACACACTCACCCAGCTATAGCGCATAGGTGAGAGAAGAGGAGCTCACACAAGTCAGAGAGAGAACAACTATTGGAGATCATCATTTTATCTTTCGGTTTTACTGCTTCCATTGGTGCTCATTCTATCTCTGAGGAAGTTGTGGGGTTTTCTCCTTTATGGTTTCCCCAAGGAAAATCTTTTTGTCTATTGTCTCTTGTGATTGATTGCTGTGCATGTTATTCTCTCAGATAAAATCCTAAGATCATATTGTCTAAATGATAAAAATCTAACATGGTATTAGAGCTAACCTGAGAAGAAGATACTGTGCAACTACAGAAGCTAGGGATTCTTACTTTATTTGGACTCTCTGCACAATCCATTAGCAAAAGGAAGCTAGGATGACTCTCCATTGAAGGGTTCACCTTCCTGTCGAAGCAAAATTTGATTCTAGGCATTTTCAGTTTTTGACCTATCACTGCTGCGAGAAATTAGGGATTTTCACAAAAGAGGAATTTTTGAGTGATCCCAGCATAGGATTTCTCTCCTCCTCAAAATTGAAATTTAGACAACAAGATTGAAATTTTTGGTTGGGTAAAACTCTGGGAAAGTGAAACCCTAATTTGACCCCAGGCCTGAAAACCCTAAAATACTAAAACTGGTAGTTTTGATATATTTGTTATATCTCGAGATTGGAGAAGGCTCAGATGCCAAAATGTTTGTAGGACAAAAATAAATTCCTGATATACCCTGTGTAAAAATTTCATCCTTGGATTCACTATATTCTGGGAGATATGAGTCCTCCAAATTAGGGTTCCAACCTATTCTAGGATTCATCCCTAAATAAGACACCCAGGGATAATTTCTATATCTCTGGCTATGAAGGTCCATATGAAATTTAGAAAGATGTTCTAGATAGAGAGAAAACTATAATTTATGTGGTAAAATATTTAGACCCCGAAGGTGAAACAGTGACATGTGGAAGTCCGTACAATTTCGCTATGCTGAACAGTCCTGAAATAAGTCACCTTGGGAAAAATCTCATAAGTCCCAATTGGTGAAACAAATACTACTCTAACATGCAGTGTTGTAAAGAGGACAGATGAGGATACTTCAGTGCAAATTTTTAGACACACAAGAGTAATACTTTTGGATATATAGCAGAAACAATATTAGGAAATTATGGAAAAGAAATTGAAGAAAACTAGGGCATAAAATATTTTGTAGCTCTGATCACAGTTTTGGGAAAATGAGTATGCTTCTCAGCTCACCTTTAGGAGGAACATATTTCTATGCAATTAGATCAGAAAGATTCCAAGTTTTGAAAACTAGGGTTTCTTTGACAAACCCTAGATCAGCCAAATCCGGAACCAGGATAGACACCTCAAATCAGTAAGATATAATATTTTGTTATTTACATTTGAGGTTCTCATTTCAAAATGACCTATCACACCAGCTTGATGACAAGCTTGGTGAACCTGAAAACTTTCGAGCATGGAAGTATATGATTTCACTGGTTCTTAAAGGAAATGAATTGGACACCTACATAAGTGGAGAGGTTCAACGGTTCCAGAGGGAGATGAGGCTAAAGACTTACAAGATAAGAACTTGGTCAAGGCCAAGAGGATCATTACTGATTCAATCGAGGATCACCTTATACCATAAGTGTCTTCTGTAAAAACACCTAAAGATATGTTTGATTCCTTGACCAAGCTATTTGAAGGGAAGAACATAAATCAGAAGATGAATTTGAGAAACCAGTTGAAGAATGTAAAGATCCAGAATGCAGACACCATACAGTCATACTTTACACGGGTCTCTCAAATCAAAGAACAACTTGAAGTAGTGGATGAAGAAGTAGAGAATGCATAAATTGTGATAACTACCTTGAATGGCCTCCCAATATCATGGTATTCATTCATTCAAGGAATGTGTGCCAGAAGGAAGTGATTACCTTTAGCATACTTTGGGAAGAATGCACACAAGATGAAGCTCGACTCATAATAAGAGAAAAGAAGATGGGAGCAACTGAAGATCTAGATCTCACGATTCAAAGAAGATCCCTCAAGCGATGAGGAATTTGAAGGACTCAATTCTTGATGAAACTCTTATCTATCTTAGCATTTGGATAAGAAATGATGATGTCATGAATGAAGAAGATGAGGAAGCGGAAGGCTCAAGATGGAGTCTACCCACAAAACGAATAAATATAAGTATTCAATTTCCATTTCATGATATTATTTGGGTATGCATTTGTTTATATTTATTTGATGTGTTATGCATGATAGAAAGTTTGCATTAATGATAGTATACTGCTAATATGCATGTGATGGGTAAGTAGCCCATGGTTCTATACAACTCTCCTTTGCTACTTATATAGAATGCAACCTATTTGCTAACATATTGGATTAGTGCACAATCTCAATGATGCCATGGTAGAGATGGAAGGCATCTAGAAATTTTCTGTGAGATATGGATGAATGTTGTATTGGCTAAAATAGTTGCATGATTATATCTTTATGCATAAGAATTTTACATTATAAATACACATTATGAAATGTTTCTAACCATACAAATGGTGCATTTAACTTGTATTAAATATCGCATACAATCACCTACAAGAAAAGTGTAATTTCCCTTTTTAAACTTTTACTAAAATGCCCAATTTTCTAATTTTTCACAATTTATGCTCTCAACTAGTCTTAATGTCTTGGTCTCCAAATTGCTCCCAAATATTCAGATAAGGTGTATGAATGATATAATAACTTAATTATTATGTTCAATCATGTATTATGGCCCTCCAATAACTTCTGCAAGTTTGTACTAAATTCTGAACAAGATAGATGATTTTATTAGCAATTTTGGGGCTCAAATCCCCCCCGGGTAATTGCCAAAATGGCCTCCCAAATGTACAGAAACCCACTAAAATTATCAAATTGAGGTAGTTTATGTGTATAGGAAATCAACAGGGACTCATATGCTAAACTAATCAAACTCCCATGGTTATTATCACTTCCTTCAATCAGATATATACAAACTAGTTTTGAACCTTTGGGGAAATGAGATGCAATTTAATCCAATGGTTATGGAATTCGACCCAATGGCAAAAAAATATCAGTTAATGAATATGAAACCTCAAATATTATTTATTTATAGTCCATTCATGCATGAATAATCAATAGTTTACACAGCCATTAAAATCTACCAATATTATAAGAGTTTGCAACAAAGAAGTGGGAAATAGCATTGTTTGTTTATTACTGATCAATAATACATAAAATATCTTGGCCTTTCAACCTGATAAATTTATAAACAGAGATATCATATTATTTACATCAGAATAAAAAATTAGGAGATCCCTCAAATATATAAATGGATCACCAAGTGCTCCTCACTCCACCGGGCTGAAATATGGTGAAAGAATGTGAGATGGGAGGGGAAATGAGTTGAACCCTGAGGTGTCCACGAGCTGATGTAGCTGCACCTGTATATTATAATTCTATTGAATCTCCTTGAAATACTTGAGTTTCCTCTCCAATCACCAATTAGGATGGGAATATTTCACCCTCGAAATTGGCTCAAGCATGAACTAGTCACTCACTAGCTCTCTCTCTTCACAACAACAAATTTCACAACTGATAAAAAATACCCTTCTCATGGATGCTACCTGTAATTTATAAAAATTAATGGTATCCCCAGCTTCCAAATACATCCATAAACCAAATCCAATTCGAATTGGTGTGGCTGCTCATGCTATGCCATGTGGCCTCTCTCTTCACCTTCCATTTTCTCCCAAATTGAATAGGAACCCATTGGGCTTCTCCAAATCACATGAGATATCTATTGGATGCTCTATTTAAACCCGATGTGTCAGATCTGTTAGATTCCAGCCTTCAGATCTGACTTGTCTCATAACTATCATAGAATATCCATCATTGGTGTCATAGATGTCATAAGTGTAAGGGGAATCTAGCCAAGTGTCCATGAAACTCCCCATTTGGCTCTTCCTTGCTCATGTAAGTTACACTTCTTCCCAAATTTGACCTATGAAGTATATGGAAAAGTAAATTGACCTTATAATCCATCCAAAACTTTAGGCTTTCCATATATTTGAGATTGCAAGAGGTGGTTTCCATTTAACATAGGAATTCTAGCTTGAGTGGACCCCATAGTCTCCACATGTCTCCATTTTCCCTAGCCATTTAATTATTCACTTGCATTCATTTAATTTAAATTATTAAATAAATATTTTATTCCTTATAATGTCTAAAAATAATTTATTAGCTCCCTTATTAACTTCCCAATGTTTCCACCCAACCTAGGGAACTAGTAGGATTGATGGAATTTTCCCACTATGCAATTATTTTAAAATGGGGACATTACAGTCCTCCCCACCCAATATTGATTATCCTCAAGAAATTTCAGATTTGGGTTCTGCAAAACATTCTCCTCTTCCCATGTGGCATCTTCACTTGGTAGATCCTTCCATTGCATTAAGTATTCTTTGATTGTCATGCTCCTCAATCTTCTCTCCCTTGTCTTCAAAACCTTTTCCGGAATAAGTGTGAGTTGTCCTTCATCATCTAAAGGAGGGAGTGTATATGAAATGAAAATTTTCTGAACAATATCTTTGTTGAGACAAGAAACAATTTTACTCCCTTCTGGAAGTTCCAACTCATATGCTACTTCTCCAATTTTCCAGATCACCTTGTAGGGCCGATAGTATCTTGTCTTTAACTTTTCTGCTCCGTTATTTTTGAGAGATGCTTGTTTGAATAGCTGCAACCTCAAATACACTAAATCATCAACCTGGAAAGTCCTTTCCTCTCTGTGTTTATCTGCATATTGGTTATGTTGATTTTGGGCAACTTGCACATTGTCTTTTAAAAGCTTTAAAATTTCTTGGCTTTCTTCCACCCAATATTTAGCTTTTGGAGCTCTACTATCACCAAATACCATATCAGAAAATGTAAGTGCATCATAACCATATAATGCTCTGAAAGGAGACATTCCTATTGACATGTGAAAGGTGGCGTTGTAGCAAAACTCACCCAAATGTAGCCATTTTATCCAAGCTTTCTACTATTCTCCCACATAGTTTTGGAGGTACCCTTCCAACCATTTATTCACCTTCTCTATTTATCCATCAGTTTGGGGACGGTAGCTTGTACTTGGATTCAATTGAGTTCCCACCAATATGAAAATTTATTTCCAAAAAACACTCATGAATCTACCATCTCTATCACTCACAATGCTCTTGGGGAGCCCATGTAATCTGAAGATTTCTATGAAAAAAATGTCAGCCACTTGTGCAACACTAAAATAGTATGTAAGGGAAAATAAATGAGAAAATTTATTCAATCTATCCACTACCACATATATGCAATCCTTTACCAAATATTTGGGCAAACCGACGATGAAATCCATCGATATACTGTCCCGTTTTTGCTCTGGAATGGGAAACGGTTGTAGTAACCCAGCTGGATATGTGAGTTCTGATTTGTTTTTCTCACATACCTTACATTCATTCACATAATTTTGAACATCTTCCTTCAGCCCCTTCCAATAGAACCTTTTCCTTAGTTGCCTATAGGTTTTGAGGTAGTTGCCTATAGGTTTTGAAGATCCCCGAATGGCCTGCTAGTGGGGAATCATATGCTTCCTGTAAAACTTTGTACTTAAGCTCTGAATCTCAAACCAAATAAATTCTGCCCTTATATTATATCAGCCCCTCCAAAATTATATAGTTATCATCTCCCATTAGTCCATCCAATACATCACAAGCAAACTTATCTTTGGCATATTCAACTAGTAGCATGTTCTTCCAATTTTTAGCAATGACCATGAGAGAAAAATAAGGTTTTCGAGATAATGCATCTGCTACAATGTTATTCTTTACTTTCAAATATTCAATATCAAAATCATAATCTTGGATATTTCTTACCCACTTTTGTTTCCTTTCATTTATATCCTTTTGGGTAAGGAAGTGTCTTAGACTATCGCGGTCTGTTTTCACCACAAACTTGTTTCCTACCAAGTATTGTTGGAATTTTTCCAAGACATGCATGATGTCCAACATATATTTGTCATATATGGAGTAAATATTTTCATGAGGATGCAAATTTCTTCTCTCAAAGGATATAGGGTGTTGGCCTTGCTTTAGGACAACCCCTACTCCTCCACCTGAGGCATCACATTCAACAATGAAAGCTTCGAAAAATCAAGTAATGCAAGTATGGGACAACTACTCATTACCTCTTTCATATTTTGGAAGGTATTCTCAATCTCATCTCTGAACTTCTTGGGATTTATATAAGGTGGTATCTGAATGGGTGAATTACCCTCCTCCAAAACAATATTATGCTTAATCCCCCTATTAGGTGGTCTACCATGTGGAAGATCTCTGCAAAATTTTTCATATTTGTGCAAAAGTATCTCTATCTCTTTTGGGTGTTTAAAAACTCTGTTTTTTGGCTTGGGAGAGGTGACATAACATTCAATATTCGATTCTACATCACCATGCCTCATTATAGATCTCGTACTTTTTCAATTTACTACTTGTTTTGGGTAAGTGTGCTTCCCTCTCACAACCCTCAGTGCACCCGTTGAATCTTGAAATTTCATTTTAGGAATTTGATGATTTACTGAATGCTCTCCTATAGAATAAAACCATTGCACTCCAAAGACTAAATTAGTATCAACAAAATCAACCACATAAAAACTATCAACAAAAGTATAGTTACCTATGGTGACTTGCAGCTTTGGAATCCAGGTGTTGCATTGCATTGTGTTGTGACTTGGGATGACAACTCTGAAGCCATCAAATAGTTCACTTGGTATTTTTCTTTTCTCCACCATCTCTGCATCAATGAAATTATGTGTAGCTCTTCCATCTACCAAAACTGAAGCTCTTTGTCCCAATACCACACCCTTGCATCGAATAGTGTGATAGCGAGGCATTGTTGAAAGTACTGCCATTCTTGCTTTGTCTGGTGAGGGATGATTTTCTTCTTGTTTTCTTCTTCAACTGCTGTCTCATATGTCTCCTCCTGATCTAAAATGTGCTCTTATTCATCCATACTCATACTCATTATTATCAAAAAATGCTTCTATGCATTGACCTTTTCCTTTAGCACATTTATACCCTAGTGTCCATGGTTGGAAGCATGCAAAGCACAATCTTTTCCTTCAAAGTTCATCCCTGTTTTGTCCTTCTTTCTTATTCTTTTCATATGTATCTCTTTTCCAACTATTCTTATCAGGTGCATCCTTTTTCCAAGGCTTTATTTCAAATCTGGAGTTAGGCTTGGGAGGAAATCTTGTTATAGGGAGCACATTTTGAAGGTCTCTAGTCAAGCTCATTGCATCATTTAAGTTAGTAGGCTTGTGGGATTTGACCAAAAATTTTAAGGGCTCTGAAAAACCTTCAGTAAAAAACAATACTAACCTTTTCATAGATACATCAGCCACATTAACTGATAATATTTGGAATTCCAACATATACTTAATAGGAGTCCCTACCTACTTCAATTGTGCTAGTTCTCTAAAAGGCAATTCTGGATCTTTTTGCTCAAACCTTTCTAACACCCTGTCGAAAAATTCCCCATATGTTTTGACCTGATCATGACCCAAGGTTTTCAGTCCATGGAACCACCATTCATTGGCATCTCCCTCCAAGTGCAAAATTGCCATTTTTAAAGCATCTTCTTCCACCATTGGATTCAACTAGAAATACACATCCAATTTCTGCACCCAAGTGTTAGTAGAGCTTTGAGATGAACCATAAAAATTAGGAAGTGGCACTTTACCTATGGAACGATTCAATTCTTTGTTTTGGTATAGAGACTTATTTCCCTCCTTCTTTCTGAATTTGTTTTCCATAGTGAAGTACTGTTCAAATGCTATACTCCTCCTACACTCTTCATCTAATTTAGCCCAATCTTTTGTTATTGTATCAATTTCAAATTGAATGTTAGTATATTCTTTGGGAGTAATAAATTTAGGTGCATTAGGCCTTAGTGTTCTATGTAATTCATGGGTTATATTATGAGGTATTGTTTGTGAGAAAATGTGCTCACCCATTGTCTTCTTTTCTGTTGATTTTGAACAACCACTATCTCTCATTATCCCTTTGCTTCCCATTTGACTGGCCATCAATTCGAATCCTTTTGTTATCTATTGGGACCTGACTACTATATTTTGGTTCATTTCTTCAAACAAAGGTATTTTAAGTTGGAGATACTCCATTTTTTCCTTATTTTGGTCTTCTCCCTCGTGAGCCATAGTTTTAGTCCAAGGTGCCCTTTTTTTGCCCAATTATTCTTCTACAAACCGAGCACCTTCCAATTCAGATTATAAGGATGATGGTTTATTACTTTGACTCCTATATAACACCATCAGATTCCAATACCATGCTCGGATACCATTTGTAATGTCCCTTTTTTAAATTTTTACTAAAATGCCCAATTTTTCACAAATTTTGCTCATGACTAGTCTTAGTGTCTTTGTCTCCAAATTGGCCCAATTGCTCCCAAATATTTAGAGAAGGTGTTTGAATGATATAATAACTTAATTATTATGTTAATATATATATTATGGCCCTCCAATCACTTCTTCAAGTTTGTACTAAATTCTAAACAAGATAGATGATTTTATTAGCAATTTTGGGGCTTAAATCCCCCCTGGGTAATTGCCGGAATGGCCTCCAAAATGTATAGAAACCCACTCAAATTATCAAATTGAGGAAGGGTATGTGTATAGGACATCAACAGGGACTCATATTATTAACCAGTTGAACTCCCATGGTTATTATCACTTCCTTCAATCAGATATATAAAAACTAGTTTTGAACCCTTGGGGAAATGAGATGCAATTTAATCCAATGGTTATGGAATTCGACCCAATGGCCATAAAATATCAATTAATGAATATGAAACCTAAAATATTCTTTAATTACAGTCCATTCATGCATTAATAATCAATATTTTATGCAACCATTCAAATCTACCAATATTATAAGAGTTTGCAACAAAGAAGTGGGAAATGGCACTGTTTCTTTATTACTGATCAATAATACATAAAATATCTTGGCCTTTCGACCTGATAAATTTATGAACAGAGAGAGAATATTATTTTCATTATAATACAAAAATCTAGAGCAATATGATCTCCCTCAAAAATATAAATGGCTCACTAAGTGCGCCTCACTCCACCGGGCTGAAATATGGTGAAAGAATGTGAGATGGGAGGGGGAATGAGTTGAATCCTGAAGTGTCCACGAGATGCTGTAGCTAAAAATATATATTATAAATCCATTTAATATCCTTTAAATACCTGATTGGCCTCTCCAATCACCAATTAGGATGGGAATCGTTCACCCTCGAAATTGGCTCAAGCATGAACTAGTCACTCACTAGCTCTCTCTCTTCACAATAACAAATTTCACAACTGATTAAAAAGCCCCTTCTCATGGATGTTCCATGCATTTTATAAACATTAATGGCCTCCTTGGATTCCAAATACATACATAAACCAAATCCAAGTCTAATTGGTGTGGCTGCTCATGCTCTGCCATATGGCCTCTCTCTTCACCTTCCATCTTCTCCCAAATTGAATAGGAACCCATTGGGATTCTCCAAATCACATGAGAGCTCTATTGGATGCTCTATTTCAACCTGATATGTTAGAGATGTCAGATTTCAGCCTTCATATCTGACTTGTTTCATAAATGTCATAGAATCTCGATCATTGGTGTCATAGATGTCATAAGTGTAAGGGGAATCTAGCCAAATGTCCATGAAACTCCCCATTTGGCTCTTCCTTGCTCATGTAAGTTACACTTCACCCCAAATTTGACCTACAAATTGTATGGAAAATTATATTGACCTTATAATACATCCAAAACATTAGGCTTTCCATATATTTGAGATTGCAAGAGGTGGATGCCATTTAACATAGGAATTATAGATTGAGTGCACCCCATAGTCTCCATATGTATCCATTTTTCCTAGCTATTTGACCTAGGTCTGTTGCCCTGCTTGGTGGGATGGTTTTGTACCCTAATATTATTTAAGCCTTTAGTTTTGTATCCTAAGTTTTTGCTTTGTTTTGACTTCATGTTTAATACTTTAGGTATTTATAACATTTTTAGTTCTTAGCTTATGCTCCTATAAGTATTTCTAGTTCTTTCAAAGTTTTTATAGTTCTTTTTATATTATATTGATTAATAAGGAAAGTTGGCAGCAGATGATCATTATTCAAGAACAGGGTACGCTGCTAGATCAACAAGGACGAGATGGTTTTGTAGGTTTTCATTATGATACTAGCATACTTCGAGCTTTGTGCTCATTACCATAATTTGACATCTGTTGTTGACAGTACTGGGTTTAAACACTTGGACAAAACCATCTCCTTTCATGATTTTCCATTACATTCTATACTTTGAAAAAGGAGAGTTAGGAAATCATGGTTTTATAGGTTTTATAGGAACGATGGTTCTTTCATACTTCTCAGAGATCTTGTTCAAGTGTTGCATCTGCAGTTCACAATCCAGCCATGAGTGTGGACAAGAAAATTCGACCGAGTGTCCATTTGTTGAGAACAAAAACCTCCAATGTCAAATGGATGCAAAAATTTCCTTTAGCCCTCGAAAGAGTGAAGAAGATTGGCTGGTATAATATGTTTGAAAGGATTGCAGAACATAATATTGGGGTTACTATAGCATTATGTCAGAATTTTGATAGATCTAGGGTTCAAGTTGGGGGTTTAAATTTCACAGTCATAGAGGAGTCCATCTCACATGCTATTAGTTTTCTTCCAGAAGGGGAAAGGTGGTATAAAATTCAAACCATCAATGAAGACTATAGCCAATACCTGCTACCTGCTCATAAAAATCCAGATTGGAGTCAGGGCATCCAAAGGAGTTTTATTTTCAAAGAATGGTAGGATGTATTGAAAATGGTTCAAAGGTGTGTCACTTGTGAAGGGCGATTTGGCACTATGTATCGTTATCACATGAGATTCCTACAGCATGTAACAAGTGCAAACAAACTAAAACTCCCTTTTTATTTATTAAAAAGTCTGGAAAAGATGTCTGTTAGGGTTCGGAACCATCCTAGCTCCTCTGGTAGTAATATGTTCCACCATGGATTAGTTAAGTTTTTAATTACTCAGGAGTTAGGAAAAATAGAAAGAACATGGTCCCACTTTCTCTTCTGGGGGGTTTCAAAGTTAATCCTAAAGATGCAAAGAAAAGAAAGGGAAAGAAGGTTGTAGAAACTTCTGACAGTACTGAAACAAAACCGTTGTCTGAAGATTGTTATGAACAAATATATCCCGAAGATATAACCTCGACACAGCTATGGCAGAAAAAGAACCTGGATGGGAAAACAATGAAAATTCAAATTTAGGTTATGTTGATAAGATCCAGATAGTTGAGGAGATAACTTCGGCACAATTACCTGAAGAAGAAATTGACTGTATAAAAAATGACAGTCCTGTTTTAGGTTTTGAAATCCAAACAGTCAAACAGGGACTGATTCATACCAAATGGTTTTCAAAGCAGACAGAGTTTGCATATAAACCTTTTAGACCTAAAACCAGACCCGTGAACAAACTCCGAATGAATATGAAGGCTTTATTAAACCCTAGGTTTAATAAAAAGTAGGTGATAAGCATTCAAGACAGCTCTAGAGATGATGAGGAAAGTAATAGATCTAAGGAGTTAGAATTAGCCCTGCATCAAGTCTTTGATAATATTAATCAAAGTTTAAGACAAATTCCAGATATAGCCCCTAAAAATTGCATTTATAACTCTAGTGACATAGAAAATGATAATCTATCAAAACTTCCTGAAGCTGAGGTTGGTAAAACACTAGAAATACAAGTAGAATGTAATGAGAAGGTTCTCACAGAGCAAGACAAGGAAAAGGTTGCAAATCTTAACAAGAGGAAGGTTACATATGAAGATACAGGAGGTGGTATGATACAATTGAAACAAAGTAAAGAATACAGAGAAATTGAGAAGCTTAGAAGACAAAATGAACATCTAAATCAGATCAATGATCAATTGGTCAAAGCAAATACAATGTTGAAGGAAGATTTGCAAGAAGTAAATCAGAATTTTGCTGAGTTGATTCAAGTTTCAGAGAAAGCAGTGACAAGGAGGAAATTGGTACAAGAGGAAAAGGATCAGTTAATGAAGGACAAAGAGGAGCTGACAGTAAAGCTGTGTGGCATGAAGAAGGACATCAGGAGGTGTGCTAGATGGGCTAGCCACATTAGCTGAAGCAACAAGAAGGATTGAAGTGATCCTCATTTGACACATGTCATAAAATAGGTTTCCTTTTTTATTTATATTTTGTCTATAATTAGAAAAACTTAGCCTTAAAAAGTGGATCTATTAAACAAACTTTGGATCCTATCTTTAGTTTATGTTCTATATATCCTTGTAATATTTTTTTGAGAAAGGGGAGACACATGGGAGTCAGTCCTGGGAGACTGTGTAGACATACATGTTTACTTCTGTAAGAGCTTCTTTTGCATTTTGAATGACTTTTAATACATTATATGGAGCTAGGCCTTTGATCTAAATTGTTTTTATATTCTTTAGTTCAATTTGAAATCTTCATACTATGAATGTTGTGTAGATGTTTTATATATTTCATTTCATATATGAATGTGAATATTAAATACTTATTGATATTTGGAAAGTGTTTTCAAAAACCAAAACAACCAATATTTTTATATATGTGCTATAGATATGAACTGTGTGTTTATTATTTGCAGTCATATATATGTTAATGCTTATCTCATGTACCTTTCATACTTGTCATTCATTCCTACAATATTTTTGCCTTTTACCTCTGTATTGCTGAAGTTTTCAGACATTGTCTTCTACCTTTTTATCCCTACCCTTTGATTTGCATTGTTATCCAAACGAAACCTATAAAAACAGTCTTTTATTTGAGGTGCCTGAACATTGCTGACCCCATAGTCTATGTAGCAGACTTTAGGGAAAACACTAGCCATTTCATTATTCACTTGCATTCATTTAAATGACCTTATTAAATAAATATTTTATTCCTTCAAATGTCTAAACATCATTTATTAGCTCCCTTATTAACTTCCCAATGTTTCCACCCAACCTAGGGAACTAGTAGAATTGATGGAATTTTCCCACTATGCAATTATTTTAAAATGGGGACATTACAAAAAGAAGGATGAGACTTGTTCTAAAGAACAAGTGATGACAGTTCAAGATTCACTCTAATAATACAAAATGAATAATGATGACTAGAATGCGATGTTGAAGACCTGAAAGGAAGTCCATAGTATCTTCCATATGGATCTACAAGATCCATCATGCAGTAGATGGAAACATCATGGGATACAAGGAAAGATTCGTAGCACGAGGCTTCTCATAGAAAGAAGGCATAGAATATGAAGAGACTGTTGCAGCCACTAGAATTCGAGACACATGTCATGAAGACTCATGTGTGAAAATTATAGAAGGCCTTGTACGATCTCAGAAGGAACCCATGGGATAACACATACATAAGGAGCTTGAATATCACATAGAGTAATGAATATGTTAACCTTCGCTACAAGGTTGAAGATGAAATCCTATAGAGGATGACAATCTCACAGATGGGTGTGAGAATAACTTTTGAAAAGGTTCAAGATAGAGGATGTTGGTATCTAGTGACCCTAGATGGATACATAGAATATTAGTAGCAGAGGAAGCTACTTGTCACTCTGGTACATAATGTTTCAATGCATAGAGTACGGAAGGTAGAGGGAGAATTATGCTCCGCTTCAGAAGAAGTGACTGCATAAGATCCTGAGGTTCGACATGGTATGACAGGATGGACATATTGCTGATGACTCTAGGATTTACTAAGAGTAAAGTGGATTCTAACCTTTACTTCAAAGGTTGATGGTGGAATACCAATGATGCTTCTGTTATATGTCGATGACTTGTTTTTGACAAGGAAACAAGAACTCATTAAAGTTTCAATAAGGAGACTTGCTGCTGAGTTCGAGATGAAGGACTTGGGTATGATGCACTACTTTCTAGGCATGGAGGTGTGGCAGAGTGCGGATGGAATCCCCCTTGGATAAGGGAAGCATGCAATGGAGATCCTAAAGAGGTTAGGGATGATGGATTGCAAGGCCATGGCCACACCTATGGCATCGAACTTGAACCTATTGAGTGATGCTTCATCAGAGTCGGTTGATGCCATGATGTATCGTCAGATGATTGGGTCATTGATGTACCTAACGAATACGAGACCAAATATTTGTTTCTCTGTGAACACATTGTGCCAGTTCTTGACAGATTCAAGATATGTTCACTGGATGGTTGCAAAGCATGCAGTGAGGTACCTGAAGGGTAAAGTTGAGTATGGGATCAAGTATGATATGAATATTAACTTGGAGGGTTATGTGGATTCGTATTGGGCAGGCAGTGCCATTGATAGGAAGATCACTTTGAGGTTCTGCTTCAGTATGAGATCAGGTGTGATATCTTGGTTTAACAGGAAGCAGTTCTGCATGGCACTGAGTATAGCCGAGGAAAAATATGTTGCCACTTGCTCGGCTATTTGGGAGGTAGTATGTTTCTTTTGAAAACTACTATTTGATTTTATTTATCTGACTTGCATTTTTGTATGATGCAGAGAAGAGCAATGAAGCTCCAGTATGTGATCCGGATCTAGATCTCTCGAAAGAGGGAGTTCTAACATAGCCAGTGAGACAAGTTGTCTGAGCATAAAATCCTGGCGAAGCTCATAGGTTGCTCGGACATAAAAAGTACTTGTTGGTATTTTACTTGTGAAAACCCGGGTTTACTTTATTGTACCAACAAAATCCCTAACTCACTGGCCCTTTTGGTGACAGACCACGGAACGGCCTAAATTCTCACCCAAAGTGATCCTAGATGGGGTGGCTGAAGAATCATGTTTCCTCAACCAGGTTCTGCAACATCCTGGGTTCTCTTGACTCTACTTAACCAGTGGGATCTCTCTGCAAGGACTGGTTCTATCTTTCTAGCTAAATCTGCTATGGGACTGGCTCTTATTGCGTCGCAGCTTCCAGGACGATGCGCAAACTTACTCTTTTGCTCAACTCTTAACCTGCGATATCTCACACCGCAGCTCCTCCGACGGTGCGATATCGCCTTTCTATGCCGCGATATTTCCTTCAGTAAGATTTAATATGCTCATCAACTCTCAAGGTCCAGAGGCTTCCTCTCTGGGTATAATAGCTTAGTAACCTTCATCAAGGTGTTAAACGAATTCACTTAGCCTCTACAGTCTAACACGCTTAACATTAATCATGCTCAACTTGCTGAACTAAATATACAGAAGTCACTTAACACTGCAACTGCTACTGTCATGAATCAAGCACTGATAACTCATATACAGAATACTTAACACATTCAACTCGCATTTAACCTTCTATGTTACTGCAACTGAAGGATAGCATACATACATTCATTAACTGATAAGCAAAGTTCATGTAACAGATAACAGATAGCCAATAAGTAAAGCACAATCACATGAAATAGTCACACAACACATGGATTTTACGTGGTTCACTTCCAGGGAGGAAGTTACATCCACAGGAACTGTGTTTCTATTATATCTTGAGAGAGTACACACAGTTCTACTACAACCTCTTATGCAGCTTGAGATCTTCTGGGAAACTCCACCACTCAGCCAGGAGCCCTTCTCTCTTAGATCTCTTCTCTTTCTATATTGCTTCTTCTTACAACATATTCTCTCTCTCTCTCTCTCTCTCTCTCTCAATCCCTGTGGATTGTTACATTCATGCTCAAGGAGTCGGCTACTAGTTACAGTAAGATAGCTATAGACTTAATAACAGAACCAAAGCTCGACTCTTTCTCAATATCTTACAATACTAATGATAACTAGATATCTGTCTATCTCTCTAACTATTTAACTAGCTAACCAACTTATCTAACCCTTCATAATACAAAATACATGCTTAAATAGGTGGCCCGAAGGTCTCACTGTGGTATAAAACTATGGGCCTATCCCAACAGTAACCCAAAACCCTAACTGTGACAGTCGGCCTATCTATACTTTGAACTGCTGCTTACTGGTCACACTGCAGCTTTCTGCAGTCTTCCACGCTTCTCGACACTGATCATGGGTATGGGTGCTGCTTCCTCGGTTGCTCCCCTTCTATCCTTTGTCTTTAATACCTCGGCCCGTTGCTCCTTCTCCATTCATGAGGGTAGCTGAGCCCTCCTGTCGTCGCCACTACCTTAAATGCAGTGGTTGAGCTCTCTTCTCGGCCGCTTCAGGTACTATTTCCTTTGACTTTCTTGTTCCGATATAGCAGCTTTTCCTATAGCTGCGGGGCCCTGCTCCAACAGTCCCCTAACACTTACTTGTGGCTCATCCCCGAGCCACTAACATCTGGTTTCTCCTGCTGTAGCTTCTCCTTGGATTCCTGCGAAGTCCTTGCGAATCTCTCCCTGAGTCCTGTGACATCTTTTTCCATAGCTTCGACACAGTCTTGTGCCGCTTCAAGCATAACTTGACTAATCATGGGGTCTTCTGTGCTATCAATTTCACTTTTGCTTGTAGTGAACTCCTTGACCTTCTGCTCAATCGCATCAACCAGCTCTGCGATTTGTTCCTGATACGGTTGAAGCATATTATTGAACCGTATTTATTTTTCTCGCAACCGCTGCGCTTCCTGTTGCAAACGGTTCATCTTTGTCATCTTCTTCATCTTTGCAAGAGCTCCTAAGCTCTTGACTTCTTCCTTCATTGCTGCTACTGCATTTTCTATGTTCTGGACGCTCTGCTGCAAATCCAGTCTATCTGGGAGCTCTTCTAACTCCGACCATGTCTTCGTCACATCAGCTAGCAATGACTCTGCATCATCGATACGACACTTCATCTATGTTGAAGTGAGTCTAAAGGCCTATGCCCTTGCTTCCTTGTCTACCTCAGGCATTCCTGGTGCTCGAGCCTTAAACTCAGCAATCTGCGCCTTGTGGTCTTCCTCCATCTTGACCACTGTTTCTTCCAGAGCCCTTTCTCTATCTGCAATTCTTCTTACTTTCTACATCAGAGGCAAGGAAAACTCGATGTTACACTGAGGTAACTCCAATGTGATGTTCTGCAGGACCTAACTGAGATCCTGTTCTCTTTCTTTGTATACTCTTGACTCCTCCACCTTTGTCTGAAAGCTTGCGGTGAGCTCTGCATTATGTTGTCTCAGCTGCGTGTGCTGTTTATAAGTCGCAAGCTCTCTATCCCTGAGCTCTGCGGCTATCTGCTACTGGATCATCTGTAGTTGATCAATGGAGAATTGTTCCAGATTAACCTCAACAGGTTGTCTAACCTGTATCTACACATTAATCATCGAAGCAGGGAATCGAATGCTCCCTGACAGTATCAAAACTGTATTGGTGCGATCCTTTGCAATGACTTCCTCTCGGGAAATCGATGGTGTTGAGATTTCTCCTACTGTCGCCTTGACTGGCTAAGTTTGCATCGCGGCAGTATTCTCAGTCAGTGCTTTCAACTCCAGAAGTTGCTTATCTATCGTGCTCTGCAGCTTGTCCTGTGATGTCTGCATTGCTTGAAATGAATCCCGCATCTCCTCCTTCAATCTCGATGCGATGATATCATAGTCATCCTCCTTTAGTGTGGTCTCTGTAGTTGGCTTTGAGGCTTTGACTTTTTTCATCTTTTGTGCCGCTGGTGGCACTTCTACTGCATCTTTTCTCTTGACACCCACCTGACCTTTTCCTTTGTCTAATGGATCTAACGGTGAGGTATCTGTTGGTACATTTCCTGCTGTGGCATCTTCTAATGCCTTCTTCCACTCTTCATCAAAGTCTTTGATGACATCTTCTATGTCCTGCGCTGTCATCCTGAATGAACCAATAGCCCAGTTATCCGTTCTAAACCCTTTCGGCCTCAGATAGATTGTATGCATGTCTGCAATAAAATCAAGCTGATTATTATACATATCAATAACCTCTGTGTTGATCTGCGGTGTCTCCTGGATGACTCGCTGCAACAGCTTATAGTATTCATAGAATACTATCATGTTGATCTTTTTCTTGGCTGGATTGTTGCTTTCCCATAAGTTTGCATATTGCGCGCCTCTGCACTCTCTGCCTCATAGCTGTAGGAACTGGGTATGGGGCGGCTCTCTCCACCTGACGAATGCGCATAATATAAGTAACCATGAGAAATGGAAGGGGTGGTTTGGCTCATCCTGCGTTGTCAAAAAATCTTGAAGAAAAATATTTAATAAAAACAAACACCAATTAAATTGTTCACCTTCTGTGACCTGCACGGCAAGGTGAATTACTGATCCTGTGACTTCTTTCGGGTGTACTTTGGTTAACAGTCTTCCTGCAAGCAAACTGGCTATAAATATGAGTGTATCATCTGCTAAAGCTGTGAGGTCATAAGCCCTACCTCCTCTTTGTAGCTTGTACTTATTAACGAGAAGCGCTGGTAGCTTAGTATCCTTGCTTTTCCCTGATATATGTGTTTGAGGGTCCTTACCGATCTTGGACAACCTAGTGATGCGGTGTATCAAATCGACGTTCAAATCAACCCTATTACCTAGCCAGAGGTAACCTTCATGTACACAGGAAATTAGCACATGCAACACGGCATTAACCTTTGCACCTCATCCAAAATGTGGTATTTTCAACAAATTGAGCAAGCCTGACTGCTCAAGAATATGGACATGCTCCATAGGAACAAACTCATCTGCATCGGTCCTCGGGTTCCTCTAAACTGTCAGATACTAATCCGGCTGAAACTGAGGATATGTCTTACTGTCTCCAAGGTTATAGTCTACAAATTTGAGAACATGGACATATCCTAATAGTTCTCCATCTTTCTTTACACGAGGATCAATGGGAGGTAGCGGAATAGGAAACTTAGCACCCTTGGGAATGGTTACCTCTGGTGCGTCCTCAAATCGAGGCACAATGTATACTGTTGCCATATGAACTTCTTCTCCCTGCTTTGGGCTGGACTCTTCTACTATCTAATCTTGACTCCTCATCCTTGGCGTCGTCATAGCAGACTCGAGGCCACCATGCTGGAATCATCGCACAACGTCTTCTAAAGGTTCCTTCTTGGACATAAACCATCTGGTGCAGTACTCTGGACTGGTAATGGCTGCGAAAATGGAGAAACTAGCACTCTGTAACTGGAGTATCTCTGCACAGGGAAAAATTCTACAAATTGCTCTATAACTCTCAGAATTCACAAAAGTAACCCTTCTGTCTGAATGATCTGTGTATTTATAATGAAGGCGATAATATCTGAAGCAACGGTCGCTTAAGATGGACTCGTTGGCGGCATTTATTGCATGGACAAGACAACACCCAGTGCCCCAATCCTCATTAAGTGCTAAAAATCCGATCAATTCTCTCTTGAAAATTGTGTACAGGCGCCGGTCTCGACCAAGATTTACCAAATCTAGGACAATCCTTGTACTATTTCCAAATCTAAGGCAATGTATACTTGTCATATCTAGATTAATTGCTTGTCAGAGGGCGAAGTGACTGGCCCTCTTTCCCTTTTCAAAATTGTCTTCGTGGCATGGGGAACATCGCCTCGCTGCGATGTCACACCGCATCGTCCTGGTCCAAAAAGTTGGCATGAGACTCCACAACGTTCAAGAACTTCACAACGTCCTATGACTTGCACAAAATAAACTTTCCTGCTATGATTCCTTTAATTATGGGTGTGATGCTTCCTTTCAACTACACTGAACATCTGCACCAGTATTCTCTGAGTTAGGGTTTAGAGGTGGAGTGGCTATCACTATAAAGCTTAATCCTACTACCATTAATCAAAATAGGAGCAAGCTCCCCATTCAGTTTACTGAGCTGAACGACACCTCCGTCTGTGACTTGCTGAATCTGATATGGCCCCAACCAATGTGTCTTGAACTTCCCTGGAAACTTAACAAACTTGCTGTCATAAAGGAGCACTAGGTCTCCTATCTAAAAAATCTTTCTCTTAATGTGCCTGTCATGCCAAGCTTTTTCTCGTGCCTTCTGCACTTTTTGATGAAATCCTGTGATGAATTTGTCTTCTTCTAATGCAAGCAGCTACGCTAGTCTTTCGTTCATCGTCTCTGTATCAGCGATATCGGTAATTTGAGCAATTCTTAAACTGGGAATAATATATTCCATAGGCATAATAGCCTCTTGTCCATACACCAAGCTGAAAGGTGTGTGTCCTGTAAGTTTCTTGCCTGTAGTCCTATAAGCCCATAATACAGCATTAACCCTGAGGTCCCAATCATCTCTTTGGCTGTTACAGATCTTAGTAAGAGAATTTTCTAGAATCTTGTTAAAGGCCTCCATCGTACCATTAGCTTGTGGGTGGTAGGGAATGCTGTTATGATGCTGTATCTGAAATTCCTCCATCAAGGCCTGAATAGTGCGATTCAGAAAGTGTGTGCCTTAATCACTCATCAAAATTGCTAGACATCCAAATCTACTTATGATGTTTTAAAAAATGAACTATGCAGCTGTAGCAACATCACAATTCCTTACTGCTTTGGCCTCTGCCCACCTGGTGAGGTATTCTATTCCTGTGATGATGTATCTCACACCAATTCGTTTCCTTGGTGGGTTGATAGGACCCACGAAATCTATACCCCACTTGTCAAATTCCCGTAGCGTAATATGTGGTCACAGCGGCATTTCATCTCTCCGTGAAGGTTTTCCTACCCTCTGGCAGATATCGTAGCATCTACAAAACTCCTTAGTGTCTTTGTGCAAAGTAGGCCACCATAATCCTGCAGCTAGAATTTTCTGAGCAGTCGGATTTTTTGCGAAGTGACCTCCTATGGTGCCTGAATGTGCTTCTCTGATAATGGCCTCTTTCTCATGCGGCATAACGCATCTGTGTAGGACTTCATCTGTGATCTGGATAGAGAACAATTGCGCATCTAGAAAATTATCCTCTAGATTGCTTGGTTCTTCTCCCGAGTCTATTCGCAATAGGTGATCAGGTCCGGCATTCAATCTTCCTGGTTTTACAATAATTTCAAAATCATACTCCTGAAATAGGAGTAACCATCTGCAAATCCTTCCCCCTAATACTGGCTTATTGACCAAATACTTTAAAGCAGAATGGTCAGTGAACATCTTGAATGGGGCACCCAACAGGTAGTGCCTAAACTTCTGTAGAGCATACACCATAGCTAATCCTTCTCTTTCTGTAGTGGTGTAGTTCTTTTTTGTGGTAGATAAATTTCTGCTTGAGTACACGATAGGGTGATCAATACCCCCTTCTCCTGGCTGTGTTAAGACAATCCCTAGTGCGATGCTAGATGCATCCACATGTACATGAAATGGTTTGTTCCAATCTGGAAATACTAAGATGGGTGCTGTAACCATCTTCTCTTTAAGAGTGTCTAAACTTTGTTGGCATTCCTCATTCCATAGGAATTTCGCTTCTTTCTTTAACAAATTTTCCATAGGTGTTGTGTTCTTTGCATAACCTTTGATGAATTTTCTATAATACCCGTATACTGGAATGAGCCCCATTCTGTCGCAAAGGTGGTCTTATGTCGATCCTTTGGATGGATTCTTATATGGTGATAGCCTGAAAAGCCATAAGTGAATGAGTAGATCTCATGTCCTCCTACGTTGTCTAAGACTTCATCAGTAAAAGGTGTCAGAAACGGGTCATGAAGCGATGTGTCATTGAGTTTGCGCAAATCGACACAAATCCTGATTTCTCCTTTAGTTTTCTTTTCCTGCACAACCATGGGACTAACCCATTCGCTCTCTTCTATTGGCTCAATGATGCATGTTGCTAGCATCTTGTCAATCTCATCCTTAACTTTTTCTTTATAACGAGGATTTAATATGTATGGACGCTGCTTAATTGGCCTAGCATCCTCTTTCAAAGGTATCCTCATGACTCCCAAATCTCCTACTATTCCCTTCATTTCTATAAACTTAGTGGGAAATAAGTCCTGTTAGTCATGTAACAAATTTGCGATGTTTCCTACTGTTTCATCATCCCAATAGTCTCCAATAGACGCAAAATTTGGTTTTGTTTCTGTGCCAATATTGATCTTTTTAATCTTAATAGGCTCTGTGATAGCTGGAATCTCTAGCTTTGGTCCCTCAACTTCGCGAGTCCCTTTCCGATTCTGGAATGTTGATACTATGAGGATTCTCATCCTCATCACCTGGCTCTTCTGTGAAGTTGTAACACTCTAGCACATGTTCTAATTGGATAGCCCAATCATGCTAAGTATACATTGGTAGGGTACAGTCATCAAATATCTTAGTCTTTATAATCTCTAGAGCCTGATCAATGCTTGGATACTCAGATTCAAAAGTGAAAGTGAGTAGAAAGCTGTCTATCATAACTAACCATGTAATCGTTCCTCTGCGCAACTCTGTCTCAGTGTACCAATTCCTTGGGACTGTGTCTGATGTGTGAATGAATAGGTGAACCCATTCATCCTATGGAATGTCTGACCAATTCTATTCACAAATCGTAATATGTGACCTGGGGTCACTTTCTCCTGTATATTTCTACTAGAAACGCTCCTTGTCATTAGAGAATCTGATCGCCATCAATCTCTTAAAATCATCCCATGATGCGATATTTTCTTTATGTGCATGCCACCATCTTGCAGGTGTGGCTCTTACTGCAAGGTCAATAGCTGTCATCCTCTGCTCATGAGGGGTTTCCTGCTCAAACTGCTGTAAAAATTCATTGACATACGCTAAGCCATCAAACGACGGAATATCCTTAACCTCTGTGCCAATCCATCGTAGTGACTTAGTCATAAATGCACATTTGTGAGCTGAAGCTTTGTAAAGTCTATTCTGCCAATTTTCTAAACCAACATCCGAATCTAATGCGCATGAGCTGTCGCATCGCCAACTAATATTTCCTTCTACAGTGGGATTGATATAATCACTCTGGTTAGCAGTCATCTGATAGAAGCTCTCCATATTATGCACCTCTTCCTCTGCACTGATAGGTTCAATCTATCGAGGACCCTGAAAAGGATCCAACGGTGCGATGACTCAAATCTGTTTATCCTCAAAGGTAATTTGTCTTTTCTTCAAATTGATAACAACCATGTTATCAATTGCCCAATCAATACTTGATAAAGATGGATACGGTCTGCTATCGCCAATAATTTCTATGACTTCAAAATCTGCAAAGCTGTGAACTCCGTCAATATCAATTGGCACTTGTGGTAATCGACCCAGTGGTGATACCCTCTGCTGATTGGCTAGTTGCAAATGGATAGGTGATCTGGCTAACTTAGGGCTACCCATTTGTTCCCATGTCTGTTTAGTAAGAACATTTACCTCTGATCCTAAATCTAGGATTACCTCATCCATTTCAAACTCTCCAATTTGTGCTAAGTCTCATTTCTCTTCATGTTCTTCTATGGCCCATAATATTATGAACAACACGCTGCGTACTGCTCACGGAAGAAGACTGCTGATACTGATCTATGATGTGTTGAAGCTCTCCTATGGATTTCTCATTTCTTACGAGTTTCAAGCAGTTCCGCAGGAAGGATTGTACACTTCCTGTCAACTCATCCTCTTCGCACTTTCCTGATGTGGTAGCTTGCGATGTCTGCACAGGACTAACGCCACAAGGTTTTTGCTGTTGTACGCCCCTACAAGGCAATATCTGCGATCCTGCTGGTCTAGGGTCAGTAAAGAAAGTTTTAGCTTGCTGAAATGTTTCTTTGTTCTTCTGCAGGTCAAGTGGTGTAGATTTATTAGTTGCTTTACGCACCCACTTCGGACCTATATTCTTTTTGGCATCCTGTGATGTCTTACTAGTAGAAGCACCACTGCGAGTCACAATATTGATTCTTGGTTCTGGTTCTTTCTGCTCAGCAGCAATACGCTGAATATTCTGGTTTACTGCTGGCTTAGGATCCTTAATCTTGGCTATCAAGATAGGACATTCTTCTATAGTATGATCATAGGACTTGTAATACTTACATGTTGTAGTAGGGTTCTGAAAATCTATAGCATAATGTCCTACGGCTCCACAGTTGTAACAAACAATCGGTCCACGGCCACGGCTAAAGCCTCCACCACGGCCTCGTCCTCTGAATCCTCCACCATGGCCATCATGAGCTGGTTCATGCTGTGGTCCTGATGTCTCTGACTGGACTCTGTAGAAGCCATGTTTTCTCTCTATCATGAGATCATAAGCTCTGCAATTATTTTCATCATGTCCTACTGACTTACATAAGTTACAGTATAAATTTTTAGGAGTTTGTACATACTTCTGAAGTAAAGGGCATTCCTGTGGTCTATGTCCTCTTGTTCTACAGATTTCACACCATGGCACTTGAGTTTGTACTAAGGGGTTAGGAGCCCCACTTGCTAAATATTCCACAAATACTGGACAATTATCTTTGGTATGGCCATGTCCTTTACACCGTGTACACCATAATTCTTGTTCAACCTCTTTTCCTTTCTTAATCTCATGTAGCTGTAAAGTGAGATTGGCTAACTGATTCTGTAAGTTTGTCATACCTGCACTAGTCTCAACTAGAGGTGAAGCCTCTAGTTTCATTGCCATCTCCAATGCTTGGCATCCTGCATATGGAGTTTCTGTTGCATTAGTGGAAGTCTGATATGAGGGAGTAGTGTTGTGATGAACCATTCCTTATGCTGCTCTGGCGCAAACTCAAAATTAACTTGGTCTATAAGAGCTTTAAATTTCTGATCAAAATCCCATACTGACTCTGTGGGTAACTATTTGATGTCTTTAAGTTCTGTGATACATTGTGACTCAGACTTGGGTTTCTTAAATTCCTTAATCATTGCAGTCCTGACCTCTACAAGTGTTCTAATCTGCGTTGATGTATACTTCATATACCATGTTAAAGCTCTTTCTCTAAGTGTAGTAGCCAACTGGACAAGCTTAGTATTGTCATCCTGGATCTATTTAATGTTCCATATAGCTTCACATAGGAACCAATGCTGTTCTGGGTCTTCTGCCCCTGTACCCTTGAAGGTAGGTAATTTCATGTCATCCCCCATTCTGTTTCTACGAGGTGGATTCTGGTTTACTGTGTTACTACCACTTGGCAGTGTAAATGTAGTATGTACTGTGTGTGAACTACTAGATGGAGTTCCTGCGGGATTATTCTGAGTCCCGATTTGTTTCTATGGGGTATAAGGGTGGTAAGGGATACCCCTGCTGTTCTTTCTCTATTACTTTGACTCTGTTCTCTAGTACTGGATGAACTGTCTTCAAAGAAGGAAGATCTGAAATCTACTTTATATCTTTTACTGCTACGTGTACATCCAATTTCTTCAGAATCACTCTCAAACTCTTGTGACATTACACTTACTTAACTTATTCATCTGAGAATATATCCAGTACACCTTTTTCATAGAATAACATCTTAAGGAACAAATTGAAAGAGTTCAAGTACTTACCGCGATATCCTTTGAAGAAGTACCTCTCTGCTTCACTAAAACTCTTTCTTTGATCAACTGCAAACTCTGTAATGAAACCTTCCAGTAAACTCGCAAGCTAGAAGTCTACTACCCGCGATATGGGATTATCTACGCTCTTCACAGTGTGAATCAGCTCCAGTGTCCAGAAAATGTTCCGTTTCTTCTTGAATACATGCTTATCATTCAACTTTGAGAACCACTCGTACAAATCATTTGCATAGGTCGCAAACAAATATCTCATGTAGGTCTATGAAGATATGTTTTTGTAACCAGTCCTCTGTACTAAGCCTAGGACTCTTGTTTTCTTTCGCAGCAAATTATCTTTCCTTAGACTCAACCCATTGGTTGAATTCTTTTTAGTAGGATGCCAACAGAACATCAGCTCTTCAATTTGTTCAAAACTGGCATCGAAACCATTTGTTGGTCTTTTACTTGTGCAGACCCGGGTTTACTTTATTGTACCAACAAAACCCCTAGCTCACTGGCCCTTTCGGCGATAGACCACGGAACGGCCTAAAGTCTCACCCGAAGTGATCTTAGATGGGTTGGCTGAAGAATCACGTTTCCTCAACCAGGTTCTGCAGCATCCTGGGTTCTCTTGACTCTACTTAACCAGTGGGATCTCTCTACAAGGACTGGTTCTCTCTTACTAGCTGACTCGGCTATGGGACTGGCCCTATCGCATCGCAACTTCTAGGGCGATGCACAAACTTACTCTTCTGCTCATCTCTTAACCTGGGATATCTCACACCGCAGCTCCTCAGATAGTGCGATATCGCCTTTCTACGCCGCGATATTTCCTATAGTAAGACTTAATATGATCATCAACTCTCAAGGTCCAGAGGCTTCCTCTCTGGGTATAATAGCTCAGTAACCTTCATCAAGGTGTTAAACGACTTCACTTAGCCTCTATAGTCTAACACGCTTAACATTTATCACGGTCAACTTGCTGAACTAAATATACAGAAGTCACTTAACACTGCAATTGCTACTGTCATGAATCAAACACTGATAACTCATATACAGAATACTTAACACATTCAACTCGCATTTAACCTTCTATGTTACTGCAACTGAAGGATAGCATACATACATTCATTAACTGATAAGCAAATTTCACGTAACAGATAACAGATAGCCAATAAGTAAAGCACAATCACATGAAACAGTTGCACAACACACGGATTTTACGTGGTTCACTTCCAGGGAGGAAGCTACGTCCACAGGAACTGTGTTTCTATTATATCTTGAGAGAGTACACACAGTTCCGCTGCAACCTCTTATGCAGCTTGAGATCTTCTGGGAAACTCCACCACTCAGTTAGGAGCCCTTCTCTCTTAGATCTCTTCTCTTTCTATATTGCTTCTTCTTACAACATATTCTCTCTCTCTCTCTCTCTCTCTCTCTCAATCCCTGCTGATTGTTACATTCATGCTCAAGGAGTCAGCTACTGGTTACAGTAAGATAACTACAGACTTAATAACAGAACCAGAGCTCGACTCTTTCTCAATATCTTACAATACTGATGATAACTAGCTATCTGTCTATCTCTCTAACTGTCTAACTAGCTAACCAACTTATCTAACCCTTCATAATACAAAATATATGCTTAAATAGGTGGCCTGAAGGTCTCATTGTGATACAAAACTGTGGGCCTATCCCAACAGTAACCCAAAACCCTAACTGTGACAGTCGGCCTATCTGTACTTTGAACTGCCGCTTACTGGTCACACTGCAGCTTTTTGCAGTCTTCCACGCTTCCCGACGTTGATCGTGGGTATGGGCGCCGCTTCCTCGGTTTCTCCCCTTCTATCCTTTGTCTTTAATACCTCGGTCCGTTTCTCCTTATCCATTCATGAGGGTACCTGAGCCCTCCTATCGTTGTCGCTGCCTTAAATGCAGTGGTTGAGCTCTCTTCTTGGCCGCTTCAGGTACTATTTCCTTTGACTTTCTTGTTCCGATATAGCAGCTTTTCCTATAGCTGCGG
This sequence comes from Pseudotsuga menziesii, assembly GCA_001517045.1. NCBI lineage: Eukaryota > Viridiplantae > Streptophyta > Pinopsida > Pinales > Pinaceae > Pseudotsuga > Pseudotsuga menziesii. The sequence continues at coordinate 266,141 of LPNX010596389.1, read as the reverse complement.
GTCCCTGCTCCAACATTCCTGTAGGTTTTCCTCAGATGTAATCAATCCTGGCAAAGCTCACAGGTTATCCATGGCCGTAATCAGACCTGATGTGATTCTATTCTAGAAATGGCTAGAGTGAAGTTTGAGTACTTCAGGGAGAAGCTTGGTGTTCTCCATATCAAGGTTCCTTCCAAGGGGAAGTGATGAGTCTGTGAGCCTTTTTGACATGGTGGTAGAATTGGTTCCTCCCATGGTCAGAAGTATGTGTTATGCCTTTCTGACATGGTGGTAGGATTGGTTCCTCCCATGGTCAGATGTAAGTGTTGTTCCTTTCTAACATGGTGGTAGGATTGGTTCCTCCCATGGTCAGATATAAGTGCTGAGACCTACATCCAACATGAAAAAGGGTTGGCTCTATAGAAGTACATCCAACATGAAAAAGGGTTGGCTATGTAGTGACCTACATCCAACATGAAAAAGGGTTGGCTCTGTAGTGACCTACATCCAACATGAAAAAAGGCTGGCTCTGTAGAGGTACATATGGCATGAAAAAGGGTTGGATGTGTAGTGGCCTACATCCAGCATGAAAAAGGGATGGATCTGTAGAGGTACATCCAACACGAAAAAGGGCTGGTTTTGTAGTGGCCTACATTCAACATGAAAAAGGGTTGGGTCTGTAGAGGTACATTTAACATGAAAAAGGGCTGGCTCTGTAGAGGCCTACATCCAGTATGAAAAAGGACTGGCTCTATAGGGGAATTCCTTACAAGATCAAGGCTGTAAATCCAGAATGAAAAAGGGCTGGCTTTGTTGATGAAGACCTAATTGGAGGATAGGCTTACAACCAACATGAAAAAGGGTTGGCTCTGTAGAACTTCCTATGACAAGAAGAATTGAGAGATAACACCGTTTGATCGAGATAACGGAAGCAGTTATGATGATGATGATCCAGTGGTGATCCAACTTTAATGATGATCCAGCTTTGATGATGATCCAAATTTGATGATGATCCGGTGATGATCTAGCTTTCATGATGATCCAGCTTTGATCTAGTGACGAATACTTGTGATGATGAATTGTGTCAAGATAATACCTTCCTATTTAACAGGGAGTGTTGATGTATTTGTAACTTTGAAATGTATTCACTTGTATATTTTATATATTGTATTTCATTGGTCCCCAATGTTCCTATCGGGAGAATAATTAATGTAATCAAGTCATGTAAAGTCATAGAGATTAACCCTCCTTTGTAAGTCAGGGGTAAAGTCCCCATAGTTGTGGAGCACTAGGGTTATTAGACTCTCCTAGAGAAGTCGGCCCTGGTAAGTAATTGTTAAGTCAGAAACTAGTATAAATAGAGAGTGAGCCTCTCTATTTGAGACACACACTCACCCAGATATAGCACATAGGTGAGAGAAGAGGATCTCACATAAGTGAGAGAGAGAACAACTGTTGGAGATCATATTTCTGTCTTTGGGTTTTACTGCTGCCATTGGTGCTCATTCTATCTCTTAGGAAGTTGCAGGGTTTTCTCCTTTTTGGTTTCCCCAAGGAAAATATTTATGTCTATTGTCTCTTGTGATTGATTGATGTGCATGCTATTCTCTCAGATAAGATCCTAAGATCATATTGTCTAAATGATAAAAATCTAACATCTTACAGTGATAGTAGGGGATTGAATGATGAATCCAAGCCATGCCTATTTCATAATAATTAGGTTGTATGGGACATATTCAACACCCCACATATTTACTAAGCTGATTACACCTAGGGTGTTTGTATTAGAATACATTAGTGAGATGGTATAAATGGATGACATCCATTTTATGAGGACCAAGAAGAAGACCAAGTTGAATTTTCCTATGTCCATGGGAGGGTATGTTACAAATGATAAAAGATGCATCAATGATTCACTTGAGGCCCTGAAACAAATTAACCTCCCATTGGAACAAACGATATGACCCACACTTATTATTGGGGGTTGAGAAGGGTAGAAAACAACCAATACCCCAGGGTCATGACTTCAGACCTGAAATTGAAAGGATGGCTAATAAAGACACATATGAGGAGTTGGAACCATTCTAAAGGTAAAATATGATCCTTTAAAGGTTGTGGCTCAAGTATTCCCAAATCCAGAACATAAAAAACTCGATTCACCATCATATTACACTTTCTACAAGTCACTAGGAGGTATAGTTACCAAAGAATACATAAAATTTAAATCCCCTTAGACCTAAGGTATGCTAATCTCCACCAGGACAACTTCAATAGGAACAAAAGATGGGATTGGTGGAGAATGAGGTTATCTATCACGATGAAGATTTTTGAAAAATGTATGATGATACCTATGATAATGAATATAAATATGAATATAAGGATAAGATCATAGATGAAAAATGGTAGAATATGTCAATGAAAGAGTTGGTAGATACGGACGTGCAAGGAATATATGTACCTCTTAAATAAATTGTTTCCCTCTAGTCACAAGAGTGCTTTCCCTATACAAAGGCCATCCTTATCATGAAATATATGGGGATTTTAGGGGAAGGAAGGCTAGGAAAAGGAGGCTAAGAGATCAAGGAAATAATTGAATTGGTTGAATTACAAAGGGAATAGGGTTGGGAGTAGATCCAAGTACACCCCTAGTTAGAAAGAACGACATTCTATCAAACTTCACCCCCCTATCCCTTATCTCTCAACAATTTGATCCCATAATTCAAGGTGTGCCTCCTCCATCTCAAGCCTCATATAGCAAATAATAAGTACAAGACAATTTTCCCCTTGGTTTAGAATATGGGACCTTAGTTCTTACAACTAGTATGGAAAAGTAAACAACTGGGCACAAAATATAGGAAAGAGAAGAGATTTTGGTGTACATGGTTCATGAGGAGGAATAAGCACCACTATAACAAGAACAAATGATTGCTCGAATAGGAATTATTGAATACAATGATTCCTCGAGTGACATATTTAATCCACTAAAATGTGTTGAAAAAATAAAGGCAGAAGAAGAGTAGATCTAGGAACAACTTGAGCAAAAGAGGGGCATGGTGGAATCTCCAAGGAAATATCAATAAAAAAGTGGAGAGCAAGAAGCTCTTGAGCCAAACAATACCCATAAAGAGGAGGTTTCCTCACCTTATACTCTACCCTCTCCCTCTCCTTCTAAATTGTTTAACATTTTATCTGGTGCATCTTATGAAGAAGTGACCTCTATGCATGTTGCAAGTTCTTATAAATAAATAGGGCACCAGATCTCATGGGATAGTTTCATTTATCCCCTTGAGAGTTATGACCTATTGGAGATATTAAAGGAGGAGAATAGAATAATAATGTAAAACCAAGGGCCAATCACCTCAACTGAAAAACTTGGCACCTATGCATAAATGGGGAAGGTACCTAGGTATAAAACTAAAACATGGCAATTTGTGTTCTCCCACTTGACGATGATGTCTTAATGGCTCAATGATGAGGAAACATAGTTTATGATAAATGCCTCGAAGATGCTTCATCCAATGAAAGTTATAAGAAGCATTTAGATTCCATTAACATAAGGAATCAATTTGTGAATTATAGAGTGAAATCCTTAGAAGTAAAGAAAGATAATTTGTAGGGTATTTCAACTTATGTTGGAAAGTGGAAACAAGAGTTAGCTGACGTATTTTCACTCCTACCATAAAAGGATGTCAGAGAATAGAGGAACTTGATATTTTGACAAATGCACCCTCCTTTTCCAGTTACCTAATATATGTTAGAATAAAGGAAGAAATTAGCTGGCGAATTGAATTTTTTGAGAAGGGAGAATGCTTCCTTGCCAACACAAAACCAAGTGATATAAAATAGAATGATTGATTTTGAGGTTGTTAAAGGAAATATAGATAATGACATATTCAAGTTGGAAGATGCCAATGCATCAACTGCTTCCCTAAAATAGGTGATAATTGGGACCCACAAACAGAGAGAACTAACCATCTAAGCTAGTCATCCACCCCAATCTGCAGAATCAATGTAAAAAATACACCAACAAATTGATCAATTGATGAGGGATGTGGCTGAATGGAAAGAAAAATAAGATAAAAGTGCTATGATAGTGGTCATAGTAGAATGCTGGGATAAAAGGATAAATAAAAACATCAATAATTAGGTCCAAAAGTTGGATGAGGTAGAGAAGAAATGGAACATGGAAAAGAAACAATTTTTGGTATAAAAAGAAGTAATAAAAAAATGGAAGAAAAAGCATGAAGAATCCTTGAATAAATCTACAATGGTAAAAACCTTGAAGAAGGTTAAAAACATGGTTCGAGAATATATCTTCAATGATTTTCCATCATTTAAATTCCACCTCCAATTTTACCTATATTTTGATGCTTTGTAAAAGTAAGTCACCAAGTACCTTGATAACACACAAAAGGAGGCACACCTTAGCAATAAGATAGAAATAGTTGAAAAGGGGGTAATAAATAAACTCTCCACATAGGCCCTAAGATTACTGGAAATTAGGAATAGGACCTATGTGTTTATGGATATAGAAACATGCATACAAAAATGCAATTGTTGGATGATTACTTAATAGAGGGTCATAGAAGAAAAAAAACTAGTCAATGTTTTCTTAAAGACATTCAAGTATAATGATTATTCATGGAATGATCAACTAAAATTGCATCATATTAAACCATATAAGATAATAGTACAAGATTCCCTCCCTCATCTATAGTTTTCCCTAATAAGTAAACAATCCCCTCATCTATTGGAAGCTGCATTCAATTACACCCCTCCATTACCACTGGAGGGCTAAAATCTGAGTTGGGTTTGGTTGGCTCCCATTCATCATCATCACTGCAGTCATATGGTCCTTCGGGATTGGAACTCATTGTGAAATTCCTTAATAACTGCATAAATCTGGGGGATTAGATAATATATCAAAAGCACATCCAAGGATTAGATAATATATCAAAAGCACATCCAAGGATTAGATTCAGAATCTAGGAAAGAACAACCTAAAATGGAAAGGCCAAAAGGAATAACTCAATCCCCACTTGGGTGCTTTTATTTTCAATTCCCCACATGATGTTAAATTATACTTCCCATCTAGAAACCGCCTGCCATAATGGAAAGTATATCAATTTGATCTCTTTGTGCTAGGCACACACTCTGATGAAATCCTATTATTAAAGCAATTGCACATGTTCCCAGGAGTGAATAAAAGGTGTAGGAACCTCAATATAGTTATATGCTATTTTTTAAATAGCTAAATCTTTCCAGGTAGGAGCAATAGCTGTAGCAACAGTAAGCTAGTGAGTGTGAAGCTTTAGTTGAAGGTGAGTAGGAAGAGCTATAGTTGAGTTAGGGCAGTATTTCTTGTAAGAGAAGTTATTTCCTTTATTGCTTAAAGGGAGTCGAAGAAAGGTACCAAAGGGGAGATACTAAATCCTACTACTCTGGGTAGATACTGAACCCTACTATTGACGAAGAGAGGAGCTATCCCAGGAGGAATATGTGCTTTCATCAGGATATGGTTTCTTCCTTAACTCTTTGTATTTCAATCCGTAGTTTGTTGAGTCCTAGATTAGGATGAAATGGGATTTTGGGGGGTAACCATCCCCAAGGTGTCATGAAAGATATGAATAAAGGAAAAACACTCTACTGGGCTCTTAGTTTAGATATTACATTACAATATGGGAAGTTGATTATTATCCAATTGGGTTTCTTCAGGATAGAGATGTGTCTATAACTCTCTACAGTGAAACAAAAGAAGCATCCATGTTACATGTAATTTGTTTATATTCAGTCGAATTCTAAGTGCCAAATCCAATGAGGCTCAAAATATACATTGCGGAGGTAGGGCGTTGGGTTCGAACCACGATTTTGCACAATTTCTATTGGGCTTGTCTGTGTTCGAGTAAAAGGTCACATTTTTTTCACAAACAAATCGATTCACCAATATCTCACTGCAATAACCAAAAATTGTAGAAGAATATCCCACATAGGCATCTTGGGGTTCTTTATGAGTCCACGACCATCACACTGAGATACAGATTTAATTATAAGGAAATTGATGATGGAATAAAATTGTGAGAGACATTCTCGGAGTTATTTATTTCCAATTATCCCCACTATAGTGCAAAGAATCAAAACATGTATCGGGATATAAAATTCAGACATGCATGGCCTTCCCTTCGTCTTCGAGTGAGGTGGAACTCTGATTCTCCAATTCTCAGTGCTAACTAAGCCCGTTATGCAGGTAAGGTACGCCCCTGCACGTTTAACCCCTTCCCCTCACAAGTTTGGGCAAGCAACGGACCAGACCAAGGATGGCTTAGCTATGGTGGCTTATCCCATGCTGGGTTCCAGATTCAGAGTGAAAGGTTATAGGACTTGACATAGTTTAACGGGTTGCAATGGCAGGCTAGTAAGCAACGATGAATAATTTAGCTATGGCGGGGGGAGGGTTTGAATTTATATAGCTATATATTTCTCGGTCAAGAGTTTAAAAGGAATCTAAACTCTTGGCAGAGAAACTTATCCGAGAGTTGCATATCGAAAACATGGTTATACTCTCGAATGAGAAAGTTTAATATTCTCGGCTGAAACATTATCTAACTATGGAAGAACTCTCGGACGAGAGAATTTTAACCATGGTTAATTTCTCGTTCGATAAATATTACAAATCTCGGGCGAAAAAATATGTTGACTTTTTTCTCGGTCGAGAAACTAGAAATTATAACAAAAAATCTAGTTGTCATGAAATCGTTCCCAACTTTGTGTTTTCACCCATAATCTAAAAGTGTCATCTTTCTTTTTAACAAACAAAACTAGTGCTCCCCATGGTGACACTCTGGGTTGAACATATTTTTTGTCAAGCAACTCCTGTAGTTGCATCATTAACTCTGTAAGTTATGGAATAATCATACAGAAAGGAGCTTGTGATATAGTTGCATATCCAGGCATTAAATATATGGTAAAGTATAAATCTCTCTTATGAGCTATTCCTGATATCTCATCAGGAACCACATCTTGAAACTCCTTAAGGATAGGAAACTGGTCTATTATTGTTTCCGACTTTTTGGAATCAATTTCCATTATTTTGACTGCATATAATTGACATCCTTTCCCAACACACTTTTTGAGTTGTACCAATGATATTTGTCATATGGAAACATGCCTGTAAATTCCATTTATGGTATGATAGTTTCCATTCTCATCAATACAATAATTTTTTTTATTTAGGAAGGTGATAATGGTCCTATGAGACTCCAACCAATCCATACCAATCAAAATATCATAGGATCCTAAAGGAAGTATATTTAAGTTAATTGATGTATCCATTTCATTAAAACTCAATTCAGATCCTTTTATCAACATTGTAACTTTTCGTTTTACTCCTGTTTCTAGTTGTACCAACCATACATTTTTTGTTTTTCCTTTAAAAGTTTACATTTCTCAACCACTCTTGGTGCAATGCAACTCAAACTAGCTCCTGGATCTATAAGAATGGAAACAAGTTTGTTCAAGATTTTACCTTCTACTTACCTTCTACTTCTAGCATAGTGGATTGATGATCTGCTTGTCGATCTTCAAGGGTAGCATTAATTCTGGGCACATATCTAGCTATATGATTGACTGCAGAAGCTTCTTACAAAATGTTTAAGGGGGCCATCTTCCTGTAAGGATTATGAGGAGAATTTCTATACAAATGAGGCCCATTACAACCCCAACATTTAATATCTTTTGTATTGTTACTTCACCCACTATTAGGGCTTCTTGTTCTTTTCCTAAACAAAGAAAGCTTAAATCCTTTCCTTAGTTGATCCATATTTTCATTTATTTTATTTTATTTTGTCAAGTTCTGTTTAATTCAGATCTTTGTTTAAATAGAAAATAACATAGTTTATCTTTCCTAACTACTTCATCCATAGTCTTGGCATGTCAAATTCAATTTTATGTTTGTAAGATGGAGGAAAACAACTGATAAATTGATATGCTTTTTTTTTTCATCCTTCAGATATGGTATGTAACGTTGTAAATTAGCAAATTTAGTTATGGACTCTTCCATAGTTAATTGTCCCAATATTAAGTCATTAAACTCCTTATCTTTTTCGTCATAATACCGCTCGGACATGTAATTTCTCTTAAACAAATTTTTAAATTTTTTATAGCTTAAATCCCTACTGCATATGTTATTTACACTTTTAGCTTCCTTCCACCACAGAGAAACCTTCCCACTCAGCTGAAAAATAATCAAATGTGCTCTCAGATTATCATCATAACTATATACTTTAAAATATTGTTTTATGTTTAACAACCATGCTTGAATAGCCTCCTCAGATTCTCCATCGAAGATCGAAGGTCTTAACTTCTTAAATTCCCCTTGTAGTTCCACTGGTTTTCCTTTTTCTTTCTTATACCTAGGTTCATAACTTTTTTCTAACTCTCTATGTGAGAATTGAAAATTATTTGTGGCTTTACTGCTAGATTTTTTTGTCTTTTCCTTTTTCCCTTTACCAACATTAAAAGAATTTTGACCATTATTTTTCTATGGTGCTTTTTTTGTTAAACTTTTTAATATTAACTCATTTATTCCTTCTTGTTTCGATCTAGCATTCATCGGTTTAACATTATTGACTTTAAGACTATCTAAGTAAGCCTTTAAACTTGTCATAGTTTCTAACATTTCTGATTGCACTTTAGCATTACACTTTGCTTCAAGTTCCACATAAATACTTGCATCTTCTAGTATTGACACTCCTTCAATAATTTGTCTTGGTCCAACCATTGATATGTCTTCTACCTCTGTGTGCATCAAATAACAATTTGTTACTACTCATGAATGTTTAAATACATATAGCTCTTCATTTGTAGTTTACCATTTAAGTTAAGGAAGTTTATATATATTTATGATTGTATAAATATGTGTATATATGGTGACCCATTAGGTCTGAGCACTATAACCTCGCTCTGATACCATTTGTAACATACCAAACTCAACCCATTTTACGTTTACATGAAATAAAGTAATTAAAAAGAAATTTCAATACATATTTTTTTCCACCAAAAGGTAATAATTTACACCTAAGGATTTCCTAATTGATTGATCTTTTGGTGTTAGGGTAACTTACAAAGATAACCTAAGCTTATATAACTATGATAGAGGAAAGAGGTTTGGAGGCTTACTTAGCTCTTGAGCTAATGCATTGTCCATATACTTGCAGGTGACAAAACTAAACCATACTTAGCAAAAGGTCAGCTTGGTTACTGTAACTACGGTATGAGATTGATATTATTATCTGCTTTCCTATAGGTTGACATTTATTTCTCCCATCGAATCAACAAAGTGGAGTATTCTGCACCACATGTGACTTCCTTCCACCTGGATCGCTCCTGCATTTTCGTACTTACCTCGAAATTGGAGAAGTCTATGGTTTTTACCAAGCAGATGTTTCAATTCTCATTTTATTTTGTCGAGGATTTGGTCTACTTGGGAATCTAGGGCAAGTCCAAGTTACAACTCCTTTCATCCTTTTAGACTCGTATGAAGGTGTAAATAATTGTATTTCCTTCTTCACTGTAAAAATGATGCTTAGTTCTTTGGTTAATGTTAGTTTATGCTTCTCATGTCTTTGTAAGGTTGACTAGAGGGTTAAAAAACAAATGGTTCTTATTTGCAGAGGAAAGGAAGGTATATTGTGGCCTTTTATCTTCAATTTTCTTTTATAGTTAATACATTAGTCTGTTCATACCATTTTCACTTTTATTGCTGTAATTTTGATATATATACCCTGTTTTTAATGTAGGTGGTCCATATTTCCAAAATCTGTAGTGATTTAACTATAGAAACACATACGCTACCTCCATTCTTTTTCTTTTTCGGGTAAGCCCTTGTTCTCAGCTCTCGTTCATGGTTGTAATGACGAAGGTTGAAGGTTGGAAGATTCCAGTTCGTGATGGTTCCTAACTCTCTTGGTATAACTAACTCAGTGGCCAGTAATGGTTTTTAATATTCACAGGTTGGTATAAAGAGAGATTTTTGAGTTAATATTTACCCTCTCTTTGTAACCTTGTCTCAACTAGTTATTGTACCGGTATAATAAAAGAAGAAGAAGAAGAAGAAGCGGATTTCCCACCGTATCTTTGTAAATTTGTAACATTCGTAGAGGGTTTGTATTGTTTGAGCCCGCACAAGGTTAAATATGTAGTTTTGGTTCTATTTGTATTAGCCTATACTATCTCTTGACGATTATTTGTATTATCGCTGCATTTACTATACTATTTGATACATAATCTTTTATTGGGGTGTTGTTAAATCAAAGGGTTTACTTACCCTACTGTAACTTTTAGTTTCATATTTGGATATTTCGGTGAATTTGATGTTGATTCCCTTATGATTACAGTAAGCATAACTGTTTCTACCAGTTCACTTGTGTTTTTTTAACAAGCAGTAAGGTTAGTATTCATCATGTATAATATTAGGGCTAATACAAGGATTATATCTCACTTCCTTCATTTATGGTTTATGTTCATGTTGTCTATTACAAACCCTTCTTAGAAGGGCTTTTCAAAGTATAAGTACTATACAACAGTCATACATGATTAGTTTAAAGCATTACATAACATTATTTAAATCTTTTAATATCAAGAAGATACAACTAACTTGGCCAGTTATCTAGTAAATTAAAACTCGTCGAACAACCATAGTTCAACACATATTCTTTACCATTTTTTGAATATAAACAATTACTTAAACTCAAGTACTTTTCTCAGAACAATAATAAATGATAAAACAATTCATTTTCACAAATATACTGAAGTTAGGTTTATGAATAAAACATATTTGCATGTCTTCCTGAAACTAAAATTTAAACAACCACACTCCACCCGACCTTAGGAACCTTGAAACCTTTTCCAATCTACAAGGATTCCATCCCCTTTCCCAAAACCTGAGTTTATGATTCACTTTCTCAGCTTTCAAGTCGCCACCAATCAATTGCTCAGAGTTAACCACTACAAATACTAACACTTCCTCAATGTGCTCACTGACGGTTCTGCTTTCAAGTTTGGCACCTCTTAGATGCTCATTGGCAGCTTTGTGCTATTTTCTTAGCAAATTACTTGGATCCTACACCTTCGCAGGTGCTCTATAGCAGCTCCCTCTTATCTTTCATTTTTTTCTTCTTTCTCATTTCTCTCTTATCTTTCTTTTCTTGAGCATGCTCCCTCATCTCTTTTTCCTAGTACTTTAATAGCTGGTAACTAACTCTCTTCCAAGACTGTACACTTGTCTTCGTAAATACAACTAAAAATTCAATTATTACCATAAACTTAGGTCGTATCAATTTACTGCATGGATACCTAACTTTCATATCCAAATATTCACATTTTATTATTAAAATAAAACTTTGTACAAAATCTATTTGTTTTTATCAGATGAATAAAAATTAAATATAGTTACTTTCAATGTTAAGAGGGGCATTAAATTTGGTTTCTCTAGATTAAGTTCCAAATTATGTCAACTTTGATTTATATCCATAATGACTATTTTCATTCTGTTTAAATCTAATTTTACTCAATTTAATACTATATATATAATAAGTATATTGATTAAATTCAAATCTTAAAATTAAAAATATGTATACACATAATCATAAGTTTTAAATCATAAATCACATAGTCAAAAGTTTTGAATCATAAATTACATAAATTGTAGAGAGTTACAACATATCTCATCCCATCATCTGTTACAAATAAATATGGACATAACATCGTTATATTGGATATGTGATGAGCAAGTGGTAAAATTTTCCTTATTAATTTTTATATTATTGATTTATAAAATATAAAGATAAAGAGTAAACATTAATTTAATAAATCGAAATCTAAATATTTATAAATCATGGACTTTATAGCATTGTGTGTAATGTAAATTATGAGTATATAACCTAAAAAACTGAACCAAAATAAATATTGTCTTCTTTTATTTTCAAGAGAGTTCGACATATTTAAAAATAACTGGAGATCTATTTAATAGTTAGTTTGGAATCCTATTGTGTTATGTTATATAACGAAGAAGTCTAAAACAAAGGTTATTTTGACTTTTCCGCAAGCCTTTAGTAAAAAATTTGGCAATGTTTTTTAAATGAAATTTGAATTTTGTGTTGTTTAAATTGAGATTTTAAATATAAATGGATTTTGTGAATTTAAATATTGTTACTGTAAATTTAAAAAGTTATGTAAAATTTATGTTGAATTTAATTGAAATTATTCATTAGAAATAGTAAAAAATGTTGCGAGTTTAGGTTTCATGTTTTATAATAATTTAAAGTCTTAAATGTGTTTAAGAATAATTGGAAATATATATTTAATAGTTAGATTGGAATCTTATTGTGTTTTGTTTTATTGCATCGAGAGTAGTGAGGTACTCTACATCCCAGTAAAATAAAAAGTAATTAAAAACCATGTCGTCTCATAAAATAAAATAAAAGAAGTAAAACCAAATAAAAATTAATTAAAAAATCCATTTGAGCTCATAAATTAAAAATTTAACACCAAATAAAAGGTTATTAAAAAATACATGCTGCCTCATAAAATAAAAAATAAAAACCAACATAGATCATCTTAAACCCAGATATATCAAACACCGAGAGAGGTCAAATTTCTCGAGGTGTTAATATTTTTTGGATCTGTAAAAAATTCAAAATTAAAAAAAATTACACCTCAAAAAATTGAATCCATCTAGGTTGATAACAATTTAAAATTTATAATAATTGAAGGCTATTTTAATAAATAATATTGAAACTCAATTGTGTTTAATGGATTTTGAGACAACATATGAACACAATAATAATTATATTTAAATTTTGAAATTAGATATAAATGATTAGGGTGAATCCATGAAGATGGATAACATTTTGTTGGTCAAAACTGACGGTGAAAACTTATTTTTTTACTTTTTTATTAAAGCGAACCTCCTAAAACTCATATATGCTTTGTGAATTTTAACATGTAAAAAAAAACAAATTGTAGGGAATTGTGTTGTCTTTCTACCTATATTTAAAAGAAAATAATTATTATTTAATTTGTCAAACTTGAATTTAATGATATGTCTGTTCTTTTAAATTTAAGGAAAAGTTTATAAGCGGCTTGTGTATACATAAAATAATTTAGTGATAAATGCTTAGTTTTTGAAGAAAAATAAATAACATAATCTATAGAAAATGCACTAGGGAACACAATTTATTATTATTAATTTTCGAAATTGGCCATTGAAAATTTTAATTGTATTTTGTACACGTGTGTCCACGTAAACTTTTTTTAATAGTTACAAAAATTAAAAAACAAAATATACTCTTTTGAAAAACACACATTGACATGTGTGGTGTATATTTTTTTTGAAATTTGTTGGTTGTGTACTATTTATGTTGTTGATTTTTTTTGGCATTGATTCAAAGTTGTGGACATGGTTTTAGGTGTAAGTTTGAAAATAAAATAAAAATAATTATCATATATTCAAAAATTTGTAAATTATATCCCAATGGATAAATGATTCATTGATGAGTCTATTAGTATGAAGTTTGACACCTAAGGTGCATATTCGTATAGGGCATACACCTAACAAAGATGTCAATAAAATTAAATTTGCATAAATGGGAGCTAAATATCTATGTTTAAAGCCCTCAATTGAGGTCTTTAAAACCCTTGATTGAGCTTTTACGTTGTTTTTAAATACTTCGATCGAAGGCTTATGTGCAATTAGACATAAGATCGATTGAGCTTTTAAAAACGTTGATTAAAAAATATTTGAGTGCCCATATTCATGTGTGCACACGAATATGAACACCCGGAATTTTCATTAATTAATCTTTTTAAAATCTAGTATCATTCATGAGAACAATATGTTTGAATTCAATTAAAATCAAACATAGAATTATACGATAGTAAAATTTAATAAAACATAATTTCAACAAGAAGAATGATACTTGTGGGTAATAGTAAATACTTTGAAGAAGAATCAAGTAAAAGCATTAAGGTTACCACAGGTTCTAGATTTTATATGTGTAAATATTAGTTTCGGAGTAATTGGAGTTATATATGTAACTTCCTATGTACCATTAATTCTTTTCTTAATAGATTGGCATCCAACTTATAAAAAAAAATCATATCTATAACTCCAATTACTCTACAACCCATATCTACAAACAAATGTAAATGACCCTCCTCATCTATAAAAAATAATTATATCTATAACTCATATTTATTAATCTTTCACTTAGTTAATAAGAAAATAAGTTGAAAAGTGAAAACTAATACAAAATAGGTGATAAGTGACTAAAAATAGGTGATAAATGACTAAATTTGGTCACGTGACCGCTAGTCATAAATCAACAGTCACTTATCACCCAACCAAATCTGTTATTTATCACTTGGTCATAAATTGCCTGAATTGTTTAATGCGTTGACCATATATTTTGCCATTTATTTGGTCATTAATTGTTGCTATTTGGTCATTTATATTTCTACTTGATTATTAATTATTGTTCTCATTTATTTAGTCATTGATTGTTGTTAAATGGTCATTTATTTAGTCATTGATTGTTGTTAACTGGTCATTTAATTAATCATTGATTTATGTAAATATGGTATTGAATAATAGAACCACCATAAGGCATGCTAACTCTTCCATTAAGTTAACACCGTCAAACACCCTTAAACAAAATCAAATTTCTCATTAAAAATATATCACAAACTCTTACAAACATTAACACTCTACTATTCAAATTTCAACATAAAATATATTACACTCTTGAAAACTTAAACACAATATCACAAAGGGTATCTATATGATATATAAGTGCAGTTTCTAAAAGTCAATGGTTTTGACCTTTTATTTTGTGATACTTTAAAATATTAGTCAATTTACTAAAATTTAATGAATAAATATCCCAACTTAACATGCATTATAAATAACATACCAATACTAGCTATTGCCATTTTGTAGTTCACACAAACTTAACATAAACAATAGTCCACCCCAAATCTCAAATAAAAACTTCCATCAAAATAAAAATTTACCAAATTAAATAATGATATAATTAATCAAGTATCAATATATATTTATATATATAATTTTCTCAATATGCTATTTTTAATATATCACCATACGATTTTTCTTTAATTAATAATCTTAAAAAAATTATATTCATGTAAATCTAACCATTTTGTAACACGTTTTATTGAAAATATGTAAAGATTAAAGACTTAATTTCACATAGAATGCATGCACATCAAAATGTGATTGTAGTTGCACATATCTAGAGCCTCTAATTGATAGGATTGGATCCCTTCAGATAGCTTTTGAGCAGCATAGCATAGCATAACATAGCCTGTGTCAAGAGGATCTCTGCTAACAATTCTCGAACAACACGCCCAACTACTCAAATACATTACAATAATTTCTTCCCACACAAAATGAAACCCCCCTGCTTTAAATATGGTTAAAAAAGAGCAAATTGCTTGCTTTACAAACATTCTGTTGCAGGTTCCTCTGCTGCTTTTGTTGTCAAAACAAAGGCCAGGCCAAGAACGCTCATGAACACGAGCATGTTAGGCCGATAATTGAAGGGAAGGGTTTGTCACGAGGAGGAGGAGGAGGCCTGAGAGAGCACTGGCCTTATGTCATGGGAAACTGCGTGTGGAGAAGCTTTGTAGAAGAAGATGATGAGGCCATCAAGGTTATGACACCCGCAGGAGGGGTTATGGAATTCGATGGACCTCTCACTGCCCAATGCATTACCAACGATTATCCCGGCCATGGCATTTTCCGTCCCGGTGCGATAAATTCCCCTCCCCTGCCCTGCAACGAGGAGCTTCACAACGGAGAATTGTATTACCTGCTTCTTCTTGATCACCACAAGCAAGGCGGAGGACTACTAAACCTCGCTGGTGGTCACATGGATCATGACGGGTGCCTTATTGACGATCTTTCGTCTATGCCTGCATCTTCATGTCGCCTGTCGTCCTGTGGGGGCTCGGATCAGTTCCTTCCTAAGATCTCGACACACACTATTTCCACCGTTTACAAAGTACAAGAAACCGTGCATGGAAATGCTGCCTAAGCACAAAAATGGCGTTTGGCGTGTAAAACTCGTCATTTCGCCTGAGCAGCTCACGGAAATTCTCTCTGAGGAATCTAACACGGAGGCCTTGATTGACAGCGTGAGAACCGTAGCTAAATGTGGCAGTACAGCACGTGGAGGGCCGGATCACGAAGGATGCAAGTATAGCTCCTCCAAATCGTCAGACAAGTGTTTCTTGATGTTCTTGATATGGACCTGAGATCAATTTTGGTAAAGTTTTTCATTTTGTTTTGGTTTTACTGAATGTGGAATCATAAAATTGAGATTTAATCTTTTATAAACCATCTAGAAAAATCACTGTTATTTCTTGATGTTCTTGATATCGAACTGAGATCAATTTTGGTAAAGTTTTTCATTTTGTTTTGGTTTTACTGAATGTGGAATCATAAAATCGAGATTTAATCTTTTATAAACCATCTAGAAAGAATGATTGATTTCATATTCAACAGGTTTTGAAAATGACTGTGAAATGGGCAGGTCTTCAAGCTTGGAGATGGATCGCGGGATTTGATACATAGAGATGAAGTTTCTTGATGAATTAATGTAGTCCAATCTGGTTTCCCCATTATTTTCCTCTATACAACTCTCGGAGACATTGCACGAATTGTAACCATCATTTGGCAGGGCAGTATTAGCATGGATCTGTGTTTGTATGAATCAAATAATTGCATTGCCCAAATCTTGGGGAAAACGATGAGCAATCCAAGGATTCTTATGACTGGATTATTTATTGTTGAGTTTTCATTATGTGATGGTTACACAGTCTTTCCATTGATTTTCATTTTGTGAATATCAAGATCTCTTCTTGCACTGTGAGAGTTGTATGGCATGCTTTGCCAAGAATCATACTTTCAGTTCTTGATTGCAGAGAGAATATGAAGATATGATGGGGTGATCACGCTTAGATCTATTCATTCTACCTGTAGCGTGATGGAATGGCTTGGAACTTTTAAAATTAATAGCTTTTAACTTTTGTGGAACCCTGTTTTAAAATCTGCATTGTTTTTAAAAAGTGTTAACTATTTTACCCGTAGTTAATATAATATCTATATTATATAAATGTATTCTAATTTATGTGTATCTTTTGTATGTTGGTTTTAATTACATTATACATGTTCTCTGTTCTCTGGAAAACATTGTTCAGTGTGCTAATATATGTATATATTTTCTTATATAATTTTTCCGTCGAAATTTCCATTCAGTAGAGACTATTTAAGTTATTCATATTTTAATTCATCTCTGTTGTTGATGTCTTCCTTTGCATTTTAACTGTTAACAGTTGTCACATCCATGTAGTGCACATTCTCGTAAGATGCTTCTAGTAAGGTTTTGTGGTTATGTTTTTCACTTGCTATAGTACGCTTTTGTGTGGTTATGTTTTTCAATTGCAATTATGCATTTGGTTTTGAAGATGATCGTGGTTAGACTGGGGTATTCTACAAGAACATCCATTGGAAATGCCTCTTTTTCACTTTTGTGAACGAGTTTTCAATGGTCTCATTTTTTTTTTCAAAGTATTTCTGTAAAATGTAATTTATAAATTTAAATTTAGTGCGACTTAAATTTTATGGAAATATAATTTATATACACTAAATATTTTTTAAAATGCAATTTTTCTGAATAGATTTAAAAAAAGAAAAGAATTTTAAATTTTAAATATTTCTTTTAAATCTTAATCTATGAATCAAATTTAATAAATAAATCAAGAGATACTAAAATTTCTAAATATTTCTTATAAATTCAAGTAAAGTCAACTAAAATGTGTTATATATATATATATATTTTAAATATAATGAGAAGCAAATATTTTTAAATTAAACTTTAATGTAGGTATGGGTATATTACATAATATTTTATGAAAATATAAATTTCATAGTATTATAAATTTAATTTATATTTTTAAATATATGTAAATTTTTTTCCTAGAAAAGAGGCTATTTATATATGTGTAAGGGTTGGAATGAGGATCAAAATTCACAATGGAAGCTATTGTATTACATAGCATTGTAGTTTCGAACTTGTCATAGAAGAAGAATTGACGAATGTGACATGGACTAGGGAATGTGATGTGGATGAGCATAATTATGATGGAGTAACATACGAAACTCAACCCATTTTACATTACTACGAAATAAAATTATTAAAAATATTTTTTAATATATATATATTTTTCAACCAAAGGGTAACAATTTACACCTAAGTCTTTCCTAATTGATTGATCTTTTCGTAGGATAACTTACCAAGATAACCTAAGCTTCTATAAATGTGATAGAGGAAACATATTTGGTGGCTTACTTAGCTCTTGAGCTAACACATTGTCCATATACCTGCATGTGACAAAACTAAACCATACCTAGCAAAAGGTCAACTTGTTTATTGTAACTATGGCTTGAGATTGACATTATTATCCGCTTACCTAAAGGTTGACATTTATTTCTCCCATCGACTCAACAACATGGGGTATTCTACACTAGATGTGACTTCCTTCCAACTGGATTGCTCTTGCATTTTTGCACTTACCTCGAAATTGGAGACGCCTGTGGTTTTTACCAAGCAGGGGTTTTAGTTCTCTTTTATTTTGTCGAGGATTTGGTTTGCCTGAGCATCCATGGCGAGGCCATGTTACAGCCCCTTTTAGCCTTTTAGACTCTTATGAAGGTGTAAATAATTGTATTTCCTTCTTCACTGTAAAAATGATGCTTAGTTCTTCGGTTACTTCTCGGGTCGTTGTAAGGTTGACTAGAGGTTTAAAAACTAGACGATTTCTATTTGCAGAGG
>LPNX010596389.1:236164-246635 GCA_001517045.1 Pseudotsuga menziesii | reverse complement strand
TTGTTTTTAATGCAGGTGGCCCATATTTCCAAAAGCTCTAGTGATTTAACTGGAGAAACACATACCCTACCTCCATTCTTTTTCTTTTTCAAGTAAGCCCTTGTTCTCGGTTCTCATTCATGGTTGTAATGGCGAAGGTTGAAGGTTGGAAGATGTCAGGTTGTGCTGCTTCCTTCTCGTATTGGTCCACTAGGGTTTTTAATACTTTCCCCTGCATTAGCAGGTTGGTATAAAGAGAGCCTTTTGAGTTAATATTTACCCTCTTTTTGTAACCTTGTTTCAATTGGTTATTGTATTGGTATAATAAAAAAGAACAAGAAGTGGATTTCCCATTGTATCTTTGTAATTTCGTAACATTTGTAGAGGGTTTGTATTGTTTGAGCCTTACGATCCCTTAAAAATTGTTTGTATCATTGTAGCATTTACTATAGTCACTTTGATATGGAATCTTTTTTTGGGGTGATGTTAAATGAGAGGGTTTACTTACCCTACTATAAATTTTAGTTTCGTATTTCGGTATTTTGGTGAATTTGATGTTGATTCCCTTGTGATTGTACAATAAGCATAACTCATCGAACAACCATAGTTTAACACATTCTTTAGCATTTTCCTGAATATAAACAATTACTTAAAATCAAGTACTTTTCTCGCAACAATAAGAAAAGATAGAACAATTATTTTTCACAAATATATTGAAGTCGGGTTTATGAATAGAACATACATGGATGTCTTCCTGAAACTAGAAGTTAAACAACCACACTCCACCCGACCTTCGGAACCTCGAAACATTTTTCAATCTACATTAAGGATTCCACCCCCTTGCCTAGAACCTGAGTTTATGATTCACTTTCTCATCTTTCAAGTCACCACAGGTCAATTAATCAAATTTAACCACTGCAAAGCCTAGCACTTCCTCAGTGTGCTCACTAACGGTTTTGCTTCACATTCTGGCACCTCTTAGATGCTCACTGGAAGCTCTGTACTATTTTCTCAACAAATTACTTATAGCTTACACCTTCCTAGGTGCTCTTTGGAAACTCTCTCTTATCTTTCCCTTTTTTTTCTTTCTCATTCCTCCCATTTCTTTCTTTTCTTGAGCATGCTCCCTCATCTCTTTTGCCTAAAACTTTAATAGTTGGTAATTAACTCTCTTCCAAGACTGGCCACTTGTCTCCCTAAAGATAACTGAGAATTTAATTACTACCATAAACTTAGGTTCTGTCAATTTACTGCATGGCTACCTAACTTCCATATCCAAATCTTCACATTTTATTATTAAAATAAAACTTTTTACAAAATCTCTTTGTTTTTATCACATGAGTAATAAATAAATAATGTTACTTTCAATGTTACGAGGGGCATTACATTTGGTTTCTCTCGACTAAGTTTCAAATCATGTCATCTTTGATATATCCCTAATGACCATTTTAATTATGTTCAAATCTAATTTTACTAAGTTTAATACAATTTATATTATATATATATGTTTTGATTAAATTCAAATCTTAAAATTAAAAATATTTATACACATCATCATAAGTTTTAAATGATAAATTAGGTAATCATAAGTTTTGAATCATAAATTAAGTAAATTGAGAAAAATATTACAAAGTTACAACATATCTTATCAAGCACGTGTATACAAATAACTATGGACATAACATAGTTATATTGGATATGTGATGAGAAAGTGGTAAAATTTTCCTTATTAATTTTTATTTTGTTGTTTAAAAAAATATAAAGATAAAGATTAATAATCGATTTAATAAATCTGAATACAAATATTAATAAATCATGGACTTTATAGTATTGCGTGTAATGTAAATTATGAGTACATAACTTAAAAAACTGAACCAAAATAAATATTGATTTCATTTATTTTCAAGAGAGTTTAAGACATTTAAAAATAATTGGAGATCTATTTAAAAGTTAGATTGGAATTCAATTGTGTTGTGTTTTATATTGAAGAAGTGGAAACCAAGGAATTTTTTTTTTTTTTTTGGTAAGATTTAAGTTAAAATTCGGGATGTTTTCTTTATGAAATCTGAATTTTGTGTTGTTGAAATTGAGATTCTAATGTATAAATGAATTTTGCGAATTCAAACATTGCTATTGTGAATTTTAAGAATTTGTGCAAAATTTCTGCGAGATTCAATCAAAATAATCCATTAAAAATGGTAAAATACGTCGTGAGTTTAGGCTTTATGTTTTATAATAATTTAAAGTCTTAAATGTGTTTAATAATAATTGGAAATATATATTTAATAGTTAGATTGAAATCCTATTGTGTTTTTTTAATGCATCGAGAGTAGCAAGGTGTTCTACATCCCACTAAAATAAAAATTAATTTAAAAAATAATGTCGTCTCATGAAATAAAAAATTAAAACCAAATAAAAAGTAATAAAAAAATCTATTTGGACTCATAAAATAAAAAATTAAAACCAAACAAAAAGTTATTAAAAAATCCATGTTGGCTCATAAAATAAAAAAATTAAAAAACTAGCATAGATCATCTTAAACCCAAATCTATCAAGCTCCAAGAGGGTTCAAATTTCTTGAGGTGTAAATATATTTTGGATGTGTAAAAAATTTAAGATAAAAAAGAATTACACCTCAAAAACTTGAATCCATCTAAGTGCTTGATAGATCTAGGTTTAAGACAGATCTATGCTCATAATAATTTAAAATTTTATAATGATTGAAGGTAAATTCAACAAATAATATTGAAACTTTATTGTATTTAATGGTTTTTGAGACAACATATGAATGTAATAATGATCAAGATTTAAATTTTGAGAAGTAGATATAACTGGATTAGGGTGAATCCATGAAGATGGATAACACTTTTTGGCCAAAAGTGACGATGAAAATTCAATTTTTCATCATTTATTAAATTGAAGCTCTTAAAACTCATATATGCTTTGTGAATTCCAACATGTAACAAAAAAACAAATTGTAGGAAATTATGTTGTCTTGCCACCTATATTTAAAAAAAATATTATTATTTAATTTGCCAAACTTGAATTTAATTATACGTCTGTTTTTTTAAATTTAAGGAAAGTTAACAAGCGGCTTGTGTACATATAAAATAATTTAGTGATAAATGCATAATTTCTATAAAAAAAAATTAACATAATCTATACAAAATGCATCGGGGAACACAATTTTTTTTTATTAATTTTTGAAATTGACCATTGAAAATTTTAATTGTATTTTGTACACGTGTGTGTACGTAAACTTTTTTTTTATTCGTTACAAAAATAAAAAAATAAAATATACTATTTTGAAGAGGACACATTGATGTGGGACAAATATATTTTTAGAATTTTATTGGTTGTGTACTTTTTATGTTGTTGATTATTTTTTTCGTTGATTCGAAGTTGTGGATATGGTTTTAAGTGTAAGATTGAAAATAAAATAAAAAATAATTATCATATGAATTCAAAAATCTTTAAATAATATCCCAATGGATAAACGATTCATTGATGAGTATATTAGTACGAAGTCTGACACCTAAGGTGCATCTCAAGATAGGGTTTACACTTAGGAAATATGTCAAAAAAATTAAAATTGCAGAAATGGGGGCTAAAGATCTATTTTTAAAGCCCTCGATTGAGCTATGAGCTCCATTGAGGTCGTTAAAACCCTTTATCGAGCTTTTATGCACATTTTTAAATACCTCGATCGAAGGCTTACGTGTAGTTAGACAGAATCTTGATTGAAATTTTAAAAACTTTGATTAAAAAAATCTTCGAGTGCCCATATTCGTTTGTGCACATGAATACAAACATTTGATATTTTTATTAATCAAAATTTTTTAAAAATCGTATTGTTCATGACAATGATCTCTTTATTTTCATTTTTAAATACCTCGATTGAAGGCTTATGTGCAGTTAGACAGAAGCTCGATTGAACTTTTAAAAACTTTGATTAAAAAAATATTCGTGTGTGCATACAAATATGAACACCTGATATTTTCATTAATCAATTTTTTTTAAAACTCGTATCGTTCATGAGAATGATCTCTTTGAATTCAATTAAAATCAAACATAGAATTATATGATAGTAAAATTTAATAAAACATAATTGCAACAAGAAGAATGATACTTGTGGGTAATAGTAAATACCTTGAAGAAGATTCGAGTAAAAGCATTAAGGCTACCGCCACTTCCTCTATATTTTATGTGTAAATATTAGTCGCGGAGTAATTGGAGTTATAGATGTGATCAATCATATCTATAACTCCAATTACTCTACAAACCATATCTACAAACAAATATAAAGGACCCTCCTCATCTATAAAAGTTAATTATATCTAAACTCATCTTTATTAGTCTTTCACTTAGTTAATAAGAAAAAAGTTGAAAAGTGAAAACTAGTACAAAATGGGGGATAAGTGACTGAAAGTAGGTGATACTGTTAGAAAACAGGACCGTAGAGCAATAACACATATACAGTTAAATCATTAAACAAGATGAAAAACACATTAAACACATTACATAGAGACACAGATATAACGTGGTTCACCCAAACGATAGGCTACATTCACAAAGAAATTGCCAGTCCTTTTATTACAGTCTAGAAAGATGAAGGGATACAACCTGCAGCAAAACCACTGCACTTCCTCTTCACGCTCTCACAGTCTCTCCCACACAATCACAAAGATTGTTTACAATACAAAAAATAATACCATACACTGTCGTGTTACAATGCTTCCTTTTATAGGGGAAATACCATGGGAAAATACTACGGTTAACCCAATACCATGGGTCCGCAAAACTGTTGGCCAACACACATCCCAAAAAAATTTCTCAGGGGCTCCGCCCCAAACCCCAAGGTAGGGGGAATGAGTGTACATTACACCTAGGGTACAAACACAACTAAATAATATTTCTGGATCTGGAAGATCACGCTCCACAACCAACAGATAAATGACTAAATTTGATCACGGGACCATTAGTAATAAATTAACAATAACTTATCACCCAACCAAATTGGTCATTATCACTTGGTCATAAATTGTTTGAATTGTTTAATACGTTGGCCATATATTTCGCTATTTATTTGGTCATTAATTAAAGTTGTTTGGTAGTATATTTAATAATTTATTTAGTAATTGATTGTTGTTAAGTGGTCTTTTATTTAATCATTGATTGTTGTTAACTTTTCATTTATTTAGTCATTGATTGCTGTTAATTTGTCATTTATTGTTTTTAACTACTCATTTATTTAGTCATTGTTTGTTGTTAAATGGTCATATATTTTGTCATTGATTGTTGCTATTTGTTTATTTAATTAGTCATTGATTTATATAGATAAGGAAATGAGGAATTGAACCACCATCTCCTGCCTATAAGGAAGGTGGTCTTCCATTGAGCTAGCACCCTTAAACAAAACCAAATTTCACATTAAAAATATTTCACAAACTCTTACAAACATTAACACTCTACAATTCAAACTACAACATAAAATATATCACACTCTTGAAAACCTAAACACATTATCACAAAGGGTATATGTATGATATATAATTACGGTCTCTAGAAGTCAATGATTTTGACCTTCCATCTTGTGATACTTTAGAAACTAGGTCAATGTACTAAAATTTAATGAATACATAGCCCAACTTAACATACATCATGACTAACATACCAATACTAGTTATTTCCATTTTGTAGCTATCTTTTTGTCACTTGCTCATTTGGACCTTCCCCAGTACTTATATCTTCTAGCTGATTTTCAACAATAGCATGCCCATGTGCATTTTTTTCCATAAAAGCTAGCTTCTTTCACAACATACTCCAAATTTCAACACTTCCATCATCGAAGTGTTGGAGTCTTTTATGATGACCCAAGTTTAGAATTCCCTGTCCGTTAACAAATCCCTAGATATCGTCTCGTAAATATGTCAGAAACACCTGCAACGCAAGTGAGGTCTCACCTGAGATATCTATGGATACTGCCAAAACTAGGTTTTTGTGGTTATGAAAGTGGTTTTTTTTATCACAACATCATCAGGACACTTGACAAAAACCAAGGAATGTAATCATGACATCATACATATATAAGGGAATAAAGCATATTGATCCATCAACACACATAGACAACATGTAAAATATATAGATTCTAACACACATTAATCAACAGTCCATGTTATTACAACATTAGATATTCAATGAAACTCATACGGTTCATTCATAGGAAAACAAAGATATCAAAGAAACAAGGACACATGTTTAACGTGGAAACCCATAGGGGAAAAACCACAAAAGTGCTCTTCATCTGGCATGATTAATGTTTAACGCCTTTAGTCTGTGCACACATCCTGTAAACTCTTCTCTATATATTATTTACAAGAAATGAGGTCTTTACTCGTCTCATGCTCCCAAGTTTAGGTCTCTCTCTCCCTCGGGCTTGGTCTCCATTGTCCATACACAACTTGGATCAGCTTTATAAGATTTTTACAATTATTGTTTTACCTTCGACTGATTTTTAACTGTTGGTCGATATGTTGTTCTACTAACTCAAAAAATCCTATTACATTTAAATATAGGCACCATCGACCCAATTTACAATCATGCTTTATTCCCCCAAAAAACTATTAGTCTAACTACCTCTTGCCCAAAACTATGTCGGACTCCTAATTTCGACTTTCTCTTCTCCTCTTTTGTCCCAATTTCTTCCGTCGCGGTATTTTTTCGACTTTCTCTTCTCCTCTTTTGTCCCAATTTCTTCCATCACGGTATTTGTTTGCCTTTCGACTAAAATCTTCATTTCCTCGAAACAAAATTGTGTTTATCTTTTCCTAGAGCCAGCACAGATCTAGATAGGAAGTCTTCATTGAAACAAAAAGAAAGTTCTTTCAATAATCTAGAGGTTTCTATTTGAAATCTTTGAAACTGTGGATTAAAATGGTGGTATGTGAAAAAGGGATCTTGAGAATGGAGTCTAACGAGTAAATATTTGTGCGCGAAGAACTGGGATAATGTCGGAAGAAAGATTGCAAGCAGAATGGATGAGAATAAAATGATATGTTTCCTGTTGATAATGAGACCGAGCAAGAAGGTGGTCGTTTGAGAAGTGGAATAAGATTTCGGTCAGGAAATAGAAGAAGGAATGCGACCAAGAGAGGAAATTGCAACGTGACCGAAAGAAGGAACTACGAGTTGGAATCACATATCGACGGAGAGTCTTGCGACGAAGAAGAAGAATATCGTTTTATATCTTAAGAATAATAAGAAGAGGTGTTAGATCCATATCAATATTGCGGAATACTTGCGACCTCTCGTACATCTCCAGGACCTGAGGTAATATCTAGAAACATATCGCCCAGTTTTTTTGTCAATCATAATAACAGTAATAGTGGAAATAACAGTCAAGGAACTCGCTCTAGAAGAATCTTTAATTCAACAATACCAAGGGTAAATAGAATGGATGGAAATGATATAAAGCTACCGATATTAAATGGGAATGGGTTGGAGGACCCTAAGCAACATTGGTTCCTATGTGAAGTTGTATGGATAGTGCGATAGGTCTAAGATGAGTCCATAAAGAAATTTGAGATGATCAAAACATTTAGAGGTAACGTGTTGGACTGGCATATGAAATTTTCTATGGTTCTAGCAGGAAACCCTTAGAAGACATTAGATCAAATCCAGACGGGATTGATAGACCAGCGTAGATCCAAATCCTAGGCTCTATCAAGCGTCGAGATGACGATCAAATCTCTCTAGGTGCAAACCTCTTCTTAGGTATCCATTGATTTGATTCAAACCAAAAGACACATATTTTTATTTAAGGTCCACATATAATATTTTTATTATTAATATTTAATATTATTTATGGCCGACATATAATATTTTTTATTATTTTTTATTTGGTTAGGAATGAACATTGCATCATTTCCCCACACATGGTTTTAAAACCATATGCAAGGCCCTCCTACAACCATGGGTTATTTAGGAGGCCTTGCACATGGTCTTAAAACTATTTGCAAGGCTCTCCTAAACCATGTACAATAAAACCATGGGTTGTTTAGAATGCCTTGCACATGGTTTTAAAACCATGTGGGCTAACATTTTTTTGTTTTTTTCCTGACCCACATATTTTTTTTTATGGATAATTAAATTTTTACTTTTTTATTGTTTTGTTAGGTAGGAATATTCCAACATCTCCCCCATATTAGATTGTTTTTGTGGCCGACATTTGTTTTGGCTTATTAGAAAATTTATTTTTTATTAATAAAAATAACGTTACTAAAGTGCTATTATTTTTTATTTTGTGTTACAAGATCTCTCCCATAATATTCACTATCACTATTATTTTTTGCCGACATGTTACACATGTTAGTAACGTTACACCACGTTACAAGATCTCCCCTATACTGGGCTGTAGAGCGCCTCTCGGCGCAATGAGTTTAAGAAGCCTAAATCTGATTCATAGTGTATTACAAAAAATAAAACAGATTAAGCAGTTGGCTACAGAGTTTGTTTGGGACTTCGACCAAAGATTCAAAACTTTGATGGCTAAAGTAAATTTTCATATTTCGAATGTCCAACATAAATAATGGTTTATTGCAGTGATGTTACCCCATATTCGTATTCCTCTAGTGAAACATAATATTCTATTATAGAACGAGGCTCTTGAGATCTCCATGAAGTTGGACACTTCACCAGTTGGAGAAACTGGTGCATGAATGATGTAGATACAGTCACAGTTTGTTAATCTCACATTGCAACCGCATGATATCGAGAAAGGGAAAGAAATATAGGAGGAACTTTGGTGTAATTGATGTAGAACTTAAGGCTACCATAAAAATTCATGTCCAACATTCACAAACAATCTTGCATCAGGTAGACCGAATTTGATAAATACACAAGGGATTCCTTGGTGTAGAATTTGTCAAACCAGAGGAAATCAGTCTGAAGAATGTTTATATTTACAAAAAATAGTAAGCGCACCGGCCAGTCTATATTGACAATTCGTTCGATTAGCATGACAAGATGAGAAAGATTGCAGAGCATATCAGTTGTTACATGAGAAGACAATCGACACCTACCTGATGAATATTGACAAATAGATGCAAGTTGAGCGAGCTCAGGAACAATTTCCTCAGCACCAATACCCTTAGACACAATTCCTTAGAACCAATACCCACGAGCACAATACCCTCTACCCAGAGGAGGTGGAATTTTTAGAGGCCGAGGATGAGGAGGAGGATTTGGTCGTGGAAGAGTCCATGTAATTTGTTATAATTGTGGATAGCTTGGAAATTTCTCCAGATATTGTACTAATCCTACGTCGACATGATCGTACTGTAAAGAAATGGATCACACTATTGAAGAATGTCCACAGTTGATTTCTAAGTGGAAGGCTAGAAACATGGGAAACCAGAACTTGCCTCTGAATGCTAATCCAAGCATACAAAATATTTTTGTTGAACCAAGGGAATCTAATATTGTTGTCGTGAACAGAGGAGGTGCTGTGATTGGAGCAGATGAAGAAGCACCATATGGAAAATCAAGAGTGCAATCGACACAACAAAAGAAGTTGCAATTTGATGTCCTTAAGGAAAATGAAGTATTCTTGGATGCTCGACATGAGTTTGTTGACATAAATCAAGCATCGGATTCTGCTGTTGTATCGAATGAAGGAACGATATTGGAAATGCCTCAAATATTTGAACAACTATTTCAGAAGAAATCGACAGAAAAGGTTAGTAAATTGAAAGAATTGTTTAAAAGTTGTCTGGCATTAATAACAGATAAAGATGGTGTAGCAAAATTGTCAGCTTTAATAGAAGTACCTCAAGTAGACGTGGAACCAGAAAAATGAGTTAACCACATTAGGAAAAGATTGAAAACTAGTTGTGAACTAAGAATGACTGCCTAGATAGGTGATTACGACATGGATTATATTATTCTAGAATTAGCTTTTGATGTTAATATTATTACTATACAAACATGGGAAAAGTATGGGAAATCCGAGACTAGCGTGGTCTCCTGTCCATCTAAGATTATCCAATCAGTCGAAGGTTTTGCCTATTGGTCGACTGCCAGATGTTCCTCTTGAGATAGAAGGACTCAGGACTTATGCAGATTTTGAAGTGATATATATTATTGATGATACAAATTCATATCCCGTGCTTCTGGGGATCAACTGGGACATTGATAATCAAAATATTATCAATTTTAAGAAGAGGATATTGACATTTGAGGATATAGAGTTAAGGGTGGTTTTTTTCCAGAGGAAATCTCCACGGAAAACCCAGCAATACTTCCCCACATTAGTGGATGGTAGAGGTGGTAAACCGCCGGCCATCCTCACAGATGACCTAACCCCAAAGGACTCAAGGCTCGAACCTGTGACCTCTCCCCATACCGAGAGAGTGTGCGCACGTCTTACCAATTGAGCTAACCCTTGGGGCTTAAGGGTGATTGCATTGCTTGATCCTCTACAATGCCAGAGGTG
>LPNX010596389.1:213710-230899 GCA_001517045.1 Pseudotsuga menziesii | reverse complement strand
CTTGTCTCTTGTGATGTGCTTATGTTATTGCTGTGCTTGTTATTCTCTCAGTGAAAAGATCCTAACATAATGCTAGCTTAAATGTTGAAAAACTAACAAGAGGTATGTCAAGCAGGTAAATAACAAAGGAAAAGATGGATATCTGGACCATATCTACATTATTATATCTATGAGGAACGATTATGTGAATTCATCCATCGATGCAAATATCATCTAGAGAAGTGTTAGTTCTCGCTCATTGGATTTAAGAGAAGCTTTGGAGAATTGGCATAACTGATTCCATGAAGTATCAATGCCAATATATGTCAGAATTACAAAATCAATGCGATTGGTAGGTACTGAGGTATGCGATATTCCTACCTATGAATGTTTTCCTAAACGGAAATCTCTTATAACAGATTTTGAAGAGAAATTAACTGAACCTCATTTATTGTCATCTTTAGACTTTTCATTGAAGAATATACCTACAAGATGGTGGGTTGTGCATAAGAAGACTATTTCAGAATGGAATTAATGCCGAAGACTGCTAAAAGTCCAATTTGGAGAAAAGATTCTCTATATCGGGCTAAAATATATAGGATTGACTAATCCTATCGAGCATATTGAGCATTGTCGCATGACATGAGAGACGTCGCCATGAAAGAAATTGGTCCATCAGTTTATACATAACTTGGACATGTCGATGCCAACAAACTGGTATACGTCGATTGATCTACGACAAGGAACATTTGACTGGGAAGATTTAGCTTCCAATTTCATGAATACGTTTGAATTTGATTATGATAATCCTTTAATTGATGTTTCTCTACAAGTAATCAAGACTAAGATCTTTGAAGTTATTTCGATGTCGATGAAAAATTTCCATAAGAGAAGCACGACAGTCCAACATTGGATGGAATGCTATAATGTCACAGGTGAACTTGATGATGATGATCTGTGTGACATAAATATTCCATAGTCTGAAGGTACTCGCGTGGTGGAAGGATCGAGTGTATCAAGTGACCATTTTTTGAATCCTTTGAAAATAAAGAAAATGAATATTGGTTCTCCAGAGAACTTTAAGTTTTCTAATATCAGAAACTACTAGGATGATGAGAGTGTCGAAAATATTACAAACCTACTACATGAGTTTCAGGATCTGTTTCCCACTAAATTGTCAGAAATGAAGGGAATTGTTGGAGAAGTTGGAGAAATGAAGATTCCTTTGAATCCGATGAAAATCCTATTAAACACCAACCATATCGGCTCAATATAAGGCACAAAGAAAAAATTAAAATAGAGTTAGACATAATGTAAGATGCAAGCATTATAGAACCTGTTGAAGAATCCGAATAGATTAGACCTATGGAAGTACATAATAAGAAAACTACAGTGAAGTGCGTATCTGCGTCGACCTAAGAAAGTTGAATGATTCCTTCCTACATGACCCATTTTCGACCCCATTTACATATGAAGTATTCAAGAGTGTTGGGGGACAAGAAGTATATTCCTTATTGATGGGTTCTCCGGTTACCATCATATCAGGATTGCAAAGGAATATCGACCAAAGAAAACCTTTGCGACAGAATGGGGATGTTTCCAGTATACGGTAATGCCTTTGGACTCAATAATGCTCCTGCTATCTTTTCTAGGATAGATGTAGATTGTTTAAATATTTTATTCATAAATTCCTTGAAGTCTACTTTGATGACTGGATGGTATTTGGGATAATAAAAGATCATACTGAGAGTCTTAGAATGATGCTGGAACGATGCCGACAGTTCTAGATTTCCCTTAACTTAAAGAAGTGCATTTTTTGTGCCCCTGTTGGCATATTACTGGGACCAGGGATAATTTTAAGAACACCACCCAAATTTATATGTATAATAAAT
Source organism: Pseudotsuga menziesii (assembly GCA_001517045.1). Taxonomy (NCBI): domain Eukaryota; kingdom Viridiplantae; phylum Streptophyta; class Pinopsida; order Pinales; family Pinaceae; genus Pseudotsuga; species Pseudotsuga menziesii. The sequence goes on along the minus strand of LPNX010596389.1, from coordinate 229,028 downwards.
GGGAGAATATCCCTAATATATAGGAAAATTTCAAGGCTATTTTATCAATTATTTAATATGTATATATATTTTTTGGATAATTTTTCATTATATTATAGAATCTTGTAAAATCTTGGTGAATCTTTCACTAAACTATAATATATTGTAAAATATTGACGATTATTTCACTAAATTATAAAATATTGTAAGAACTTGACAAATATTTCATCAAATTATAAAACCTTGTAATGTCTTGGTGAATCTTTTGCTAGAAATGCTCAAATTTTGATTATGTAGATTTCTAAGGTAGTGCAATAGAAGAGCATATACCAAAGCTTGAATCTCTCAACTCCTAGACCCTGAAATGAACAAATGGATGAATGAGGAGAAGAGGGATTTATTTATATAAGCAGTATGGTCACTCACAACCAGAGGTGTTGGTGAAACACAACTACACCAACTATATTTTGGGAAATTGGGGACTCCACGTTTTTTTCTCATCCCTTAATGGTCCAACGGACATGTGGGGACCCAAATCTTGACATACCGATAAACTGATAGAATTGGAAATTTTACACTCTAGAGTGATTATGGCACCCACAAACCATTATTACAACGTGGAGTATTATCGAGACCCACAACCTTAATATAGTGTATGAATTCCCAATTCGATTATTTTCCAAATCTCTCATTTTTAAGCTACCCTTTAAGAAAAAATAACCTGCTTCTTTGTTTATAGATATGAATGCCAGCTACGCTTTTTTTTCTTTGAAAAAAAAAAGATATGAATGCCACCTTTTCCTTTCTTTTGTTGAAAATCAAAATATAAATTATGTCATTTGATTTAGAATTTTTAGAGTTAGTTAGAAACTTGCAATGGTTATTAGAAATAAGAACATACACTAACAAGAATAGAAAACACATTAATGCATCATCACACATATCATTAGAACTACTACGTTAAAGACTATTTTTTCTCATATAAACCGAGGAGGTGTTTTTATCCATGCCCTTGAAATTTATGAAACCATGCAAAATGTGGTAAAGTTTTTTTATTACCCTCATCGAATGCAAAAGACTAGATATCAAATAAAATAATGTCTACATCTCAGGTCAAACATTCCCTATAAATATTATATACAATCATGATGGAAACGATGTATCGTGTTCCAACTAAATCATATATTTATCATACATAACTATACCCATTTCTAGATGATGATAGCAATTACACATCTAAACAAATCACCAAAAACATTTTACTTTTGAACGACCCTTACTAAAAAAATATATCATAAAACAAGTACCGAACCCAATAAATTTAGGCAACAAATAAAATTGGCAAACTTCACAATACAAATAAAAAAATCTACCAGTCACGAACTTCTCAATATAAATAAAATAATATACGAGTATGCTTTGGGAAACTGTATAGGAAGATAACTAAATAATGACCATTCCATTGTAGCCCCAACATTATAATTAGTGTGCATTCATTTATATTACAAAAATCCCAAATATAAAAAATAAACGACATAAAATATGAACATATACACTCATTAATGCATTAGATCCAATAATAATTATAGCGCAATATCCTAATAAAAGCACATTTTAGACAACTGGGTCAAATTTAGTTTAAATATATAAAAACCATGTGGTGTCTCTCCATCAAGAGTAGCATCCACTAACAACATATAAATGCTAGTCGATAGTTTAAACATGACCAGACATAAAATAAATCATAGATTTTGAGCTCTATAACATTTTCACAGAACCAATACTCCTAGGATAAAATAAAACCCTAATAACAAGGAATGAACCCTAAGAATCAAGAGTGTCCTAAAATTCAACGATTCTCAAAATTTCATCCATGATAAAATGCATGAGAAAAGGTAAATTTACAATATAATAATATATTGTAACTATGGATAAGAAAATAAAAGGTTGGATAAAAAGCATACCATGTTAGTTATTGGATGAAAAGCGTGATGTGAGTTTGTATTCTCTGATAAATTGCATGTGAAACATACCCCTTCAAGACTTGATCTTTCAGCAATGGATATATTATGTGAAGATTAAAATGTTGAGAAAACTAAGAATGAAAAGTGGAATCACATCAACTAGAACCTTCACCCTACAAGCACAATCTGATATGAGTGAACCATGAATCATTATAACCTTTATATAGAAAAAAAGAGCCACTCATTTTCCTCCGAATACTGGAAATCAAGGGATAAAAGAAGGTATCACATGAAATTGACTAAAAATACAGGAAAATGCAACCATATGCCTAAATCACAAGGAAAATGGAGGGAGAAATAAACCTTAGGAGCCTCCATTACTGAAAATTGGGGGCGAAAGAGTGATTTCACTATATTCTCACTAGAAATTGGGGGTGAAAGAGTGATTTCACTATATTCTCTCTAGAAATTGGGGGCGAAAGATAGATTGGAGGGAGATTTTCTAGGGCTAAAATAGTTTTTTTAATTTTCCCCATTAACATAGGGGAGGCTATTCATTTTGGATTTGTTTTTTTCTAATAAATATTAGGTGAATATATTTTAGCTAATAAAACCCTTTCCATATAAGAAAATATCCCACTAAATTATTGTAACCCTCTTAATATAACCCATGGGTTATATATAGCCCCTAAAATTATCCATGACTGGGACATGTGGTTTTTCATGATGGAATACTGATGGACCCTGCAAACATCGTGATTATTATCGACATATCACCACCCTTGAGTGTAACATAGTTAAGAACTACTTTGGGACATATGTGGTACTATCAGAAATTTATCAGAGGTTACGCAGAAGTGACTGTCCCTATGGAGAAATTGTTGAAGAAGGATGTTAAGTTTCAGTGGAGTGAACAATGTCAAGAGATTCTAGATTTTCTGAAGAATAAGATCCTTATATCACCCATATTAGTCTTTCCAATATGGAAGAAGGAATTTCACGTACATGTTGATGCGTCGTCTATTGCGTTGGGTGTTTTATTGGCACAACCAGGTGAAGGTTCTATTGATCATCCCATCGCATTTGCTAGTAGAAAATTGTCGACGACAGAGAAGAACTATACCATGACAGAAAAAGAAGGAATAACTAGTGTTGGGCGGGGGATTTTTCGAATGGCTTCTCCTCTTCCAAGAATTTGACTTTGAGATTATTGTTAATCCAAGCAGGGATGATTTTAAGGATCCATACTTATTTAAAAGTGTATAAATGTTGGCGAATATTACTAATCCTTAAAACACCATATATAAAATGATTGGCGATGTTTTTCAAAAAATATTTTAATTTCCAAGGATTTTATATCATTTATATAATAATTTGGCAACTTTTAGGGTGAAAACATTTTACCCATTCAAAATTGGGCAAAATCTTTTTTGGGAGAAAAACATGGAAAAATAGCCCACTGGGCTAAAATTCGCCCCTAAAATTATCCCTGAATCCAAGTCGACTAAATTCAAGACTGGACCATCTGTCGAGGATAGAAAGTGGAGAAGAGCCTAGTAATCTTGATGATAGTATTTGTGACACACAACTATTTGCAGTCAATATGTTTGATGATCACTATAGAGATATTATACATTTGTTAACTACATGATATGCACCAAAAGGATTCAGTACAACACAGAAGAAGCAATTAGTTGTAAAGGATCCATATTTCTAGTTGATCGCTAGACAATTATACAAGATGGGACTAGATGAAATTCTTCATCGTTGCATCTTGGAACATGAGAGACCGATGGTATTGAATGAAGAACATGCTAGTGTCATAGGTGGCCATTATGCAGGAAGAGAGACAATGTGTAAAATTTTATAGGATGGATTGTGGTGGCCTACCCTGCATGCAGGCACCCGAGATTGTTGTTGCAGCTATGATATCTGCTAAAGAGCTGGGAAACCGTTGCGATGAGATGAGATGCCGCTATTACCACACATAAATTTACAGGAATTTGAAAAATGGGTTGTTTATTTTTTCGGTCATATTAATCCACCAAGAAAGAGAACGTGTGCATGTTACATAATCATTGAGATCGACTGCTTGACCAAATGGGCTTAAGCAACGCCAATAAAGGATTGTATTTCTACGACTACTGCAAGATTTTCTGTTCGACCATGTAGTAACTCGATTTGGATGTCCTGATATTTTGATAAGCAATCAAGGCACACACTTTTTCAATCAGTTGTTTGACAAATTAACTGAAGAATTTCAAATTTAACACAAAAAGACAACATTGTATCACCCACAAGGGAATGGTGTGGTCGAGGAATTCAATAAGATTTTGGAAAATGCATTGACAAAGATCTGTAATGTTCAAAGAGATGATTGGAATAAGAAAATACATGCAGTAATTTGGGATTATCACAAAACTTGCAAAAATTTGAGAGGACAAATTCCATTTCGACTGGTTTATGGACAAGAGCTTGTCATGCCGATGGAATATATTGTACCTAGTCTAAGAATAGTTGTGATTACTGAAATGATTAATGTTGGTTCTGTCGAAGAAGTATTTTTACAGATAGTACATCTAAAAGAAGATCGATTTGTCATAGTATATCATCAATCTGTCGAGAAGGAGCGACAAAAAAGTTGGCACGACCGACATATTAAGTATAAGCAATTTTGGATTGGAGATCCTTTTCTCCTCTTTGACATTAATTTTTTGAAGCATCCCGGAAATATTTATGTTAATGGAAATTCTCAATCAATGCGGACAAAGATTGTTTCCCTACTTTACATGGGGAAAATCTAGAAACAAAGTCACAACGATGCATCCTTTCCCTAGATCATGGAACTACTTGAATAAGGAGCTTTCTTTCAGTGTACGGCGAGGCAAAGATGTCGTGAAATTCTTGGAAGAGAGCTTGTAGGCCGCAACCTCTTCCGGGGAGCAATATGCCCCCAGCATGATTTCTTCAACAATCTCAGAGTTGGTTGAGATGTTGATTTTGATGGTAGGTGAAATGTTGGCCATGTTGCCTTCTTCGAAGGCGTCTGGTATTGGGATGGGGTTCTTGAACCAGTTGACTTTCCCATGGATGAAATCTTTGGTCTCCATAGAAAACTGGTCAAACTGCGACACAAGTTCTTCTGGGAGGAAGAACGAGCGATGGTGCATGTCGTCCCATGGGTATTCTGGGGCGATCAGAGCTTCAAGTATCTCCTCATCGTTGCTGAAGCAATGAAGAGACAATTCTGATGGACCATCGTTGTGGGTGGAGATAAGCGGGTCAGTTGAACTAGACATCATGTAGATGGACATGGTGTCTGAAGAAGGTGATGAGGGGTGCACTTCTTCGATCAAGGTGATTTCAGACTCAAGGGAATGTTGATGGAGGTCAGCTAGGGCCATTCGAAATTCGGGTAGGTCTTGGCAATGGTGAGAGTAATGTCCATACAACCCGCAAAGGGCGCAAACATGGTTTGTTTTCAATGCCTTGTTCCTGACTATTGGTGCGGTTGGGACTTCAACCACAGGGATGTTTTCATTTATATCCATGGCATCCAAATGCGCATGGATCATGGGGATTTTAGGGCAATTATGGGTTGGATGGCCATGTTGCTCACAGACGGTGCAAGGTGGAACTTGTCGTGGCTCTGCGGTGTCTTTGGCGTTATTTCCGCTAGCCCTTTTTGGGTGTGGTGGTGCAGGTGTGGGTATGGTGGTTGGCTTTCGCGGACCAGGTGGAGGGTGAGACTCGACCGCGATGGGTTGCACCAGGGTTAAAAAAACCTGGGGCATTACTGGTTGAGCTGGTGGATCAAGATACCATACCGAAATTCCCAATGTAAATTTGGGTAGGCTTAAAGTGGCCATTACCGGCTTGCTCATGACACCAGGTGGGGGGAAGAGGAAGGGAATCGTATGGACTGGAGATGAGCCCATATAAATCCCTAACGGTTGCCTGTGGGGATGCGGTTGTGGTTGTAGCTGCGCAAAATGCTGCTGCTACGGGTGATGTTGCGGCTGGTGTTGGTGTTGTGGCTGCAGAAGATGTTTTGGTTGTGGTTGGGGCTGTGGTTGTAGTTGTTTTTTGGGTACAGCGATGCTGGATGAGACCATGCACAAGTCTGAAAGTCTCATTTTGTGTCGATGGCGGTGACACAAAGGGGAAAGGAGTCATCATGGTGGGATTGACAAACAACCTAGGGCCCACATTCAACAATGGGTAGGCTGGTGTGTTTTCAACCATGGTGTTTATTGCAGGGACGACACTGGCGTGTGTAGTCGTCCCTTGTGGCTCAATGGTGGTGATGGTAGGGATCATGTTGGCGGGTGTCATTATTGCTTGCAGATCATGATAAGTGAGTTGATCAACCGTCACAATCTTCCCTTCGTGAGGGAACATCATGAGATGAAAGACAGTTGATGTGACCGCTCTCATAGCATACATATAACTTCTTCCAAGGAGAAGGTTATAGTCCAGTTGAGCGTTGACGAACTCTATGTCGATCAGCACTGTCTTCTCAGCTAATGTGATGGGGACATGGGGGAGGATTCCTTGGGCTTTAGTGGGATTTCCATCATAAGCCTACAGATTTGTGAAGGATGGTTGCAGAATTGGTGATCCGAGTTTCTGCCAAACTGGGGTGGACATAATGCACGTGGATGCCCCCTCATCCACTATGCATCGATGCACAACCACGTTCCGGATAGACACCAAAATTTGGCAGGCGATGGTGGATGGCATGCGTGGGTCTACGTTCTTCGTGTCGAATGTGATCAACTTGGATTTGGAGGGGTCTACTTCCCCAAGGGCGGCTAGTAAGGCTTTTTGCTGCGTTGGGGGCATGTTTTAAGTACCTCAAGAGAGGACATGGTGGTTGGTGTTTGGGCCAAATCATCCACAATGCTATAGCTGAATGCAGCTCTAGTTGTGGTGTTATTGGTAATCCTGTGTACGGGGGGGCGTGGGAATGGGGGTAACTAAAGAGGTAGGATGACTGTTTTAGATGTTGATGTCACTGATCTGTCAGCAGGTTTGATGGCGGTACCATATTGATTGCGTCTAGTTTGTAAATTGACCTCTTTAGTCGTCATGGCTAGCAGGTAGTGAACACCTGTTTCAGCCATGGGAGGTGCTCCCGGAGCATTGGGATTGGGTTGGGGAGGGGGAGCGGTTGCCACCAACCCTTGGATAAGTAGTGGGTTTTGAAGCACCATAGGAGGAGGTCCTTGTGGTGTTGGGTTGGGTTGGGCTTGATTTGCAGCGTTGACAGCCTGTTGAACCTTGTTCTAAATGGCCTACTTAGCTCAACCCATGAGGAGACACTCGAATGTGTAGTGCCCATAAACATCACATAACGTGCATGGTTGGTTTGTGCGCAACAAGGCATTGCATCTTGGTGCGTTTGGTCGTGGGGGGTTTTGAGCTGGCCGTTTTGCCGCGACATTGTTGGGAGGGTTCGGTTGTTGACCGCCTCCCTGCGGTTGGTTGTTGCCTTGGTTCTGGGTCGATTATTTCTAGCTTTCCCTTATTGATTGTTGGGGGCAGGCTGGTTGGGACGGTTTTGTTGTGCGAACACTTGTCCCAACGGAGCGGGTGGAGCAGGGGCGGGGGCTTGAACTACTTGCACTGGTAGTGCATAGTAGATTTGAGTGGGAGGTGGTGCCACAATTGTGGGAATTTTCCCTGCATACTGCTGTGTAGGCCAAGCCATGGTCTGAGCCTGCTGCAGTGGTGCAGGTTGTGCGTAGGAAGTTGTTGCTCCGGACTCGGACATCATTCTAGCGTAGTTTGGAGCTTGGTTTGGTAAGCAACATTAGTGGTGTTGCTTGGTTGTGATGGAACTGCAGGTGGTTTTGGTCGGTGTTGTGGCTATTGGGAGACTAATCCTATGATGCCATCTGCAGCATGGGATGCCCCAGGTGCATCGTGGTAAGAGGTGCCTGTGCGGGGAGTGTCTGGGATGATAGTGGATAGGTATCTAGACTGAGCGTAGATCATGTCAAACTGTTGGGCTTTCAGTATGGCCTCCTCTTCGAATTGAGGACATTCAAATGTGGCATCCTTTGCTATGGGTGGGAGTAAGGTCTTGAGGAACCAATCCAAGAAGATCCTGTCGTCAAGTTGGATTTTACATAAGCTACGGCGTCGCGGCCACTCATGGATGTGGTCAGTTATATGAGTGGCGGTGTTCTGACGGCAGGATAGCAGGATCTCCACCCCCTCGTCATATCTGACGGGGAGTTGGAAATACTGTAGGAACATGAAAGCTAGGGAATTAAAATTAGGGTACTTGGCTTGTGGCAGCTCAATGTACCATTTGGCCGCAGCACCTGTGAGGGTACGTTGGAATAGCCTCAGTCTGATAGAATTGTCTAAGATGTTGTTTGAAGAGCACCATAGATTAAATTTCATGATATGATTTTGGGGACATTCCCCTGCCTTGATTTCAAACTTGGGAATGTATGATGGTAGCTTGGTTGGCATGGGTGGCTAGAATGCTTGGTGGCAGATGGGGTCGTTTGTTAATTGATCCAAATCAGGAAGGTTAAGATGAGCCATGAATGGTAGATTTGACCCCAGTTTGATGTGGGATGGAGCTGCGATGGTGGTGGGGTTTGCAGATGCATAATGCCTCTGCATAGCTAGGGGTGCTTGCGGTGGCACCATTGCGGATGGGCCAATTCCCCCAAGTGTTGTGGGGGGGGGATAGTATGGGTGGCAGGGACATTGCCCCCATGTATGATAGTAGGGGAAACATAAGTGGAAGGTTCGCTGCCCCCCTGTGTGGCAAGAGGGGCGGTGTATGTGGAGGGGCCACTTCCCCCGTGTGTTGCAGATGGGCCAGCTTGGCTGGTCACTATGGGTGGTGGAAACTAACTGATGATAGATTGCATAACTGTTCTTGGGCCACCTATAGGGTTATTGGTGACAGGTTGTGGTGTGGACATGGGTCCACTAGCTATGGTAATGTCAGAAAATGGATCCAGATTTGCACTAGCCATGGGGCTTGATGGTGTTGTGCGGAGGTCTGGTTCAGAATGATATGGGTCTGAATCTGAATCAGAGGCTATGTGGCCTTCTGATGGTGTGCCAGGTCATTGAGAATAGGCTCGACAGTGTCGATTCAACGTTTCGAATGGTGGTGGTTTGCCTCTTAGGCGTGAGGAAGAGCGTGGGGGATCAATTGTGTTAGATGTTTATCAAACTAGTGGGAATGATTTTTTGGACCCCGGTTTCAATGGCTTCCTATTGGCTGTAGGTGGTCACTCGACCACCAAGACTACCAAAAGACAATTCTTGGCATTTTCTACTCAATCCGTGGGGGTCGTTTCCTGTTTCGCTTGGCAATTCCTCTCAGCGGCCAGCTACTTTGGGGTTCCCATGGTACTCCTCACAATGAGTTTCTGGGCAGAGCCCAAGTACTTCCCATGGTTGAAGCAGCTAGGGACTTATGTCCTCAAAGACTGCAGATTGTTTGAACTTAGTGTAAATTGATAAATTTTAAGGCTTTCTCATCGTCATGAACTAAGTTGGGTTGATTAATTGGTATGGTGTATTTTTTTTTTTTCTGTCTTTCTGGTATTTGGTAGCTGCAAATGGTTTATGAATTCATCATATTGTGGTAGATTTCATGTCATTGTGGATGCAAGCATTGAGTAATCAAAAATTTGTAAACAAATACATTTTTTAACCCTGAATGTTTATGGCCTAACTAGATGACTACCTCACACTGATATTCCTCTTCAACCAAGAGAAGGTGTTGGGATCTCAACACAATGGGACTAAGCCCATCCGTAGATCCACAAGTCACCTTTCGTATGCCAGGTTGGTCAACAGGAAGGACGCTTAGCACCATGAGAAGCCCTCCTTATCTACCCCCTCTACCTTCCAAGTCATTTGGTTTTAATGGTTGAGAACAATATTCAATGAAGGGCCTAGACGTATATGAGCTTGCCCTTCGCCGTATCCCAGAATACCCTAAAGGGTGATGACTGGGTAGAGGAGGAAGGGTGAGCAAGACTGTTAATTTTACTGTCAATTTTAGTTAAGCTACATTCATTAAGTCATTAAAATTTGTTTGGAATTTACACATTGTTTGTTCATGAATTTACAGTAAATTAAAACAGAAACTGAAATTGAACTAATGTGCTGGACAGAGGAGGTTGAGCCACACTGATAGTCCCTATTAAACTGAAATTTAACCTCTAATTGATAGACCGCACATTTCTGATCAAATTTGGCGAGGGGGTCGCAAAAAAAAATTAGAAACAGGCGAGGGGGTCACACAGATTTCACAGAAATAAGTGGTCTGTGTTTCAGAGTGAAGTTGCACCTTTAGGGGGTTTAAGGGCGACCTGGTCGCACCTGTTAGGCCAAAAAGAGAGACCTCATCCCCTGTTTAGGCCCGATAAGTGCGACCTGCCCTGGATTTGGGGTTTTTTTGATCCTGAGTTAGATCCGATCGACAGTAACCCGTACTGTGGCCAAACAGACTCAGATTTTCCTTGCAGAGGCTTTGGAAATAATAAAAATAGTAAATAAACTAGATTTAACCTAGATCTGACAAGAAATTTTAAAGACTAGGGAATAAATGGAAAAAACTTGAAATTTTAAAAATCTGGACCAGGGATCCTGTGGGATCGACCTGGTATGGTCACCAGTTATGTAGTAGGGATTTCTCCTTGTTACAGGGGCAGGAATGGCTCCCTTCTGTTTATATGATAGAAGGGTAGGTTCCTTCTCGTGGAAATGCTGAAAATAAAGCAGAAATAAAATAAAGAACAGAAAGAGGAGAAATAGCTGGAAACCCCTCTACAAACACTGTTGGGGTTTAGCTCCAGCTACCTGCAAGCAACATGTTAGAAACCAAAATACCTACAAAACAAGTTAGGCTATAAACCTGCAAATAAACCATGGATTAGAAAGCAAAGAAATCACTAAGCAAATACAGAAAATAACAAGCTATACCTTCTCTTTGGGTGGAATGGGCCACCATGCTGGCTTGAAGAAGCACCTCTCTCTTAGATGGGGGAGCTATGGCTCAATGGAGATGGAGGAGAGGGAGTGTGGGTGGCTTGAGAGACAAAGGGTCTCAAGGAATCCACGGGCAGCATAACAGTATGAAAGGGAGAAGTGTTTTGAGAGTGACCCCCCACCCTCCTTTTATAGCTTTTTTGGGGTTTTAGGGTTTTAAGCCCTTAGTCCGGGATTTAGCCCCTTCCACCCTAATTTTAGCTCCTTTTATGGTTTTATCCCCTTTTGGGGGGCTTTAGCTCCTATGAGAGTATTTTAGGCTCCTTTTTGGGGTTTTTAAGCCCTTTTTTTCATCCTTAAGCATTTTTCAGGGTGTGGGGGTCTAATGGAGGGTTGTGAAATGGTGTCCTTGGGTGGTGCAGGTCATGGAGAGCTTAGTGAGGGATTTTTTGGGTTAACAATGTGTGCAAAAGGCCAAATTATTTTGGAGCTTTCCTTGATGTGGATTCGAATCACTTGTCTCTTGGCCTTCCATATGCCTTGAGATCGTTCAGATTCGACCTTCCATTACCCCATTGAAGAGCTATATAAGGAACCCCTTGAATACATTGAAGAAGTAGGAATTGAAGAGTAAGAAAATTATAGTCCATTGTTTTTGGAGCTTATACTTGAGTCTGCATCCCTTTGTCCCTTGGAGCACTTTGTGTTCTTCGCAATCTTTCATTTTGCTTGTGAGCTTGCTATCGAGAGATGGAAGATTGAAGTGGTGGAGGCCCAAGTGGGGGACTCAGTTTCTCTGATTCGCAGGCGTGCCGACAGAGGTTGTCACTATTGTAATCTCTGTTTTATATCAATAGAAATATCTTTTCCTGTCCAATAATGTGTATTTAAATGAGTATTTTATCCATGGATGCTTTTAAATGCTTATGTGTTATTGATTATATATGCTAGAGTAGGCCTAACGCAATTATATATAGCATGCTTGTCTTGTTTGTTGAATGTTGAAGAAGCAAATTGCCAATACAAGCGGGAGTGGAAAAGCTCAACGGGGATCTACATCAACCGTCCGGAATAAGGTATGAATCGAGATCCTTTAGTGTTAGATGTTTGGTTTCTCTTGCATATAAGAAAGGATTGATTTCTGGAGTTAATTTGTCTGTTGTGGTACCCCAAGCCATAGGAATTTCTCTCCGTAACAATACTATTAGTCTAACTACCTCTTACCCAAAACTATGTCGAACTCCTCATTTCAACTTCTCTTGTCCTCTTTTATCATAGCTTCTTTCGCCATGGTCTTTGCTTGCCTTGCGACCAGAATCTTCATTTTCCTTAACAAAATTATGTTTATATTTTCCTAGAGCCAACATGGAGCTAGATAGAGAGCCTTCATTATTGACGAAACAACAACATTCTAAAGATGTTGCATGCTCTCTGAAGACCAGCTTTGATGGTGCCATAACTTTACAAAAGATTAACTATGAGCTTGTTTTCTACAAAAACACCCTCCCTCTCAATCAGTAAAATACTAAGAAACAAATCCAAGTTGGTTCCCTTTGGAAAGGACTGTTTCATCTCACCAAGAAAAGAAATTGGCTAGTAGGTGAAAGTGACAAATTTTCCAATTATGTCAATGTTAAGCAAAATAGATAGAAGACTGTAGTTCCCAACTTTCTTTGCTAGATAAGGGAGGAAGGGAAAGCTGTTAGGAAACGATCTAGACACCTAATTTTCCAAGCATTGCACAAAGGGCATACAAATTGTTTTGAGCAAAAGACTATTTCATCTCATCGAGCAAAGGATTGGCTCGTTTAGTAAGAAAATGAATTTATTGGCTAGATTTTCTTTAGAAGGTAGGAACAAATGAATTACAACAAGTTAACTTTATGTTTGCATTTTTGTGTCCAAGGCAATGTTCTCGGTACGTCCATACCTTATTTCACCTTTCTTGTTGTCATATGATCCCTTCGACACACTTTCCAAGTCAGTCCATATGCATCGTCATGTCATAGTCAAGTTAAGTTTTCGCAAATGGTTATTTTTCACCAAATGTTGTGTCATGTCATTGGGTCTATGCCATGGTGTTCAACTTGTTGCACCAGTCGTGTCAATATTTTGTTTGACAAAAACTAAGTCTGTTTGACCCTCTTGGTAATCAGTCGAAGTTTCGGCAAGATGAAGTAAAGTGTGTCATGTCAGGCAAAATCTGCCTCTTGCGTCCTTCAATAAATTAGTCAGCCTCATCATGCTATTGGTTGATGTGTGTATCTTTGACTAGAAATTTATAATCTATTCTCTTAATTCTCTCTTAACTTTGAAAATGCCAATATCCTCCTATTTAAAAAAAAAATCTAAACTCCCATAATCTACCTTTTATACTCTTTCCCAATACCCATTTTTCCCAAAGATTCATTTACCCATTTTATTATTATCTCAAATCTCCTTGTTTCCCTCATACCTAATATTTTCCCATTCATATCCCTTTACCCTTAACATTTAATTAAAATATACACATTTTTTTAATTTCTTACCCCTATACCTTTTGAGGTTTACTTTCCCTTGTTCACATTTCTTACTCTCCAAAATATATTAAAATTAATTAATTAATTAACATTTAATTAAAATATACACCCTTTTCTAATTGCTTATCCCTATACCTTTTCATATTCATTTTTCCTTATTCCCATTCCTAATTACTCTCTAAGATATATTAATGTCAATTAATTAAATAAACATGTTTTCTACTCCCTCTCCCTCTCCCTCTCCCTCTCCCTTCAAGCCTATTTAAAAATTCAATATTAAACTAAAACATTGATCCCCTTTTAACCACATTTGGCCTCCTCTCCCTCTCCCTCTCCCTCTCCCTCTCCCTTCAAGCCTATTTAAAAATTCAATATTAAACTAAAACATTGATCCCCTTTTAACCACATTTGGCCTCCTCTTCGATTATTGGAGAAGGAGGAAATTTAATAAGTGAATGACAATTTTTTCCATGAAGAGGTGGTTTTTATAGGCAACTTTATATAACTAAAGAACATGTGAGCATAGATCCACACATTATTACATTATAGACCAATTATATATCCCAAAAAATAAATAAATTCCATAAATAAAAAAATACATAATAAAATTTGATCACCTTTTATAATCTATTTTTTTATACTCTTTCTCAATACCCACTTTTCCACAAATTCATTTATCCCTTTTACTATTATCTCAAATCTCCTTATTTCCATATTACCCAATCTTTTCTCATTTATATCCTCTTACCATTAACATTTAATTAAAATATACACATTTTTTTAATTGATTACCCCTCTATCTATTGAAATTCACTCTCCCTTATTCACATTCCTTACTCCCTAAAATATATTAAAATAAATAAATAAATTAGCATTTAATTAAAATATACACAATTTTCTAATTTCTTACCCCTAAACCATTTCATATTCATTTTTTCTTATTCCTATTACTAATTACTCCCTAAAAAATATTAACATTAATTAATTAATTAATTTAAAAAAAAAACTTTTTTTAAACCTATCCCATTCCTTCAAGCCAATTTAAAAATTCAATATTAAACTAAAACATTCAATATTCCATAAAGAGGTGGTCTTTATAGGCAACTTTATATAATTAAAGAACACGGAAGCATAAATTATTACATTATAAACCAATTATATATATCCCATAAAATAAAAAATACATAATCAAATTTGATAACCTTAAACGTGTTCAGATCTCCTATTTTTATACCTTAAACTACACACCAGTCAACCTGGTCGTGACCACTATTGGTCAACCCAACCAGTCTAGGTATAAAAAGTACACACCAGTCAACCTGGTCGTGACAAATATTAGTCAACCCCACCAGTCTAGGTATAAAAAGTACACACCAGTCAACCTGGTCGTGACAAATATTAGTCAACCCCACCAGTCTATGTAACAGATCAAGTTGCATATGGCCAAATGGGAAATGAAATATCTCTCCAAATACTTCTGATCGTTAGATTGGTTTGCCTTGGCTGGGGTTTATAACCAATGGGATTAGGCACATCTTTGGGTAGCTAAACCTGAATTCAAATTCAAAAGAAAAAATAAAATAAAATAATGAAAGGGTCTTTATCACTTTTATAAGGCGATCGGTCAAAGATCAATATTGGGGCGCAAAACCCTAACGCAAACGCAACCACTATGTAGGAGTGAGAAAAAAAATAGACATATTGTTCTGGCACACAGTGGAACCCTAACACCGAAATGGCAGACTCCACTCGCTACGCCAACCAAAAACACGCACACACACTAAACGTTAGCCACCGCAGAGGTTGACGAAATGCTTGCAGCTGATAATCAACTATGTATCCAGTTGCACGATCCATAGAGGAGTTATGATGGAGAGTCG
>LPNX010596389.1:191739-205816 GCA_001517045.1 Pseudotsuga menziesii | reverse complement strand
CTGACCCTCTAGAATCTAGACATGTATGCATGACCAATTAAAATGTTCATAATGACCAACCAGTTCGAATTGGTGTTTTAACATTCCTTAAAGGAAAAAAAGATAAAGTGGGAAGGCTAGGTTTACTATTTGTAAGGAGACTACTATTATCCCCAATAAAGAGAGAGAGAATTAGTTAATTATTTTGTCCCATAATGGACCACAAATATCAAAACATCGTCAGTGTAGAAACCACTTGTCACTAATTAGATGCCTTCCAATATTCCAATAAAGTACCTAATCTCCTCAATGGACCCTTATCCAAGTTCCGTTCCATTTAGATATCAAATGTTCAGCCTATGAGGATTGGAAATTCCAATATTATATAGACCTTTACTTTGGTTTGGTCATGGAATCCATCCAACAACCCACTGTGGTCAATCAAAGCCCTTTCCTAGACTACACAGATCAAGATGGATTTCTTTATAAGTTGAATCAATTGTGTGTTCCATCTAGATCAACTTGCCTTCTGCTTATCAAGGATCTTAAAGTCATAAACCCAGATCTCTCGAGCACCAAGAGAGATCATACTTCTTGAGGTATAATTTTTTTATTATTTACTCCCATGTCATGTATTAGTTCCTTCATATTAAATGATAAAAATATTACGCCTAACAAAATTTAATCCCTCTAAGTGCTTGAAGATCCGGGCTTAAGATGGATATACACCGGTTACATCACATTACATACATGCACTCAAAGAATAGCCTACAGGTCCTTAAACAGAAATATGTGTTCACATCTATCAACACTTCAGATTCTGCATGTACTTGAAATCTGTATTAAAACATTGAGGAGTGCAAATACTGCATGGTACAAGGTAATTCAAAGATGGATATACGTTGGTTACATCACAATATAGATCTGCACTCAAAGAATAACCTACAGGTCCTAAAATAGAAACGTGTGTTTGCATCTATCAACACTTTAGATTCTGCATGTACTTGAACTCTGTATTAAAACATTGAGGAGTGCAAATGCTGTATGGTACAAAGTAACTGAGCTTAATAAATCTGCAATTTGGAAATTATGGACAGCAAGCAAATCTTGAACAGAAAATCACACTAATATATCATTGGAGGAAATTACAATGGTATCCAACACACAGGTGTCCTAAAAAGGGGTTGACACCACCATCCATGGCATCCTACTAACAAAATTTTCTAAGCCAGTATAACACACTATCAACTACAACTTGATCGAGGGAAAATGGACATTGTTCTTGCTGGGCTAAGAAATGCGCTTCACTAACTTGACAATGTCACGCTGAAATTCTAGTGGATGGTTCAACTCTGGATGGCCCTAGGGAAGACAACCTACATTTAGTGTATCCGGGATTCCATCTAGAATTTCTTCTCCACAAGCTTGGATGTTATAACTTAGGAGATCAGGGCTCCCTCTTATGCTCTTTGACCAAGATTATACAGCCAGACTGACTCTTCCTGGCCACACCATAGAGGACATCATCTTCCAGTGCATTGGAGACTCATCACTAGTAGCCAGATCAGGCACTGCTTGACATCATCTCATCTTGTTTAGCATTGAGTTCCTTCTACTTTCAACACTTTAGCTATTTCATGTCATCTTTTTGTGTACCCACACTTTACTTCTTATGATTCTTAAGTTACCTTTATTAGCTAGTTGATTACCTGTTAGTTATGACATTAAATCTCCTTATTTTGGCACTGTTTTATGAGATACTTTTGCAATCCCATGTTGTACTTTAACTTTTAGTTTTTGGATGTACTTTTTAGACGTGTTGTCCTACTTTTGTGGTCATTTGTCAAACACTACAAAATTATCTATCTTATTTTATATCTCTCTATAAGCTTCTCTAAACTCATTTGGTTGCGTTGATGCTATAGTTGTCCCCGTTGCTTGTTTCCATCCTCCATGACAACCTATTGATTCTTAGAGATTCCAAGCAGGGAAACCATATCTTTACTATGTTCTTTCATATTTCCAAATGATTCCATACATATTGTGGAAGTTTGTGCCTATTCTTGATGGTAGCCCTAGCTTCCCTTCTCACTGAATGAGCCAGGAACAATACATCCTACAACTCTAATTGAACTCTAGTTTCACTCTTCTGCATCAGCGTTTGGATCTCCTCTCTTCATTGTCTTCCCCTTCGACCCTGCTCTTCAGTAATTAACCTTTTTATTCTTTCTAAAATGGTAGATATATGGTGGCTCCAACTTGATGTGTGATCTACAAATGAAAGAAAGAAAAGGAAAAACATTGTTGCTTTAATAAAGGTGATTTTTTTACGATAAGTTACAAAGAGCCTATTGCAAGGAAAATATCGTGTCCATCTCTTTTGAATCTATAGCTTATTGCAAGGAAAATATCTTATCCATCTCTCTTGAATCTTGTTGAAGCTGTTTGTGATAACCATTGTTAGAGGTGGACACTTTAATACCAATAGTTCTCATTTCTAAATTCAAAGACCAACTCTCCTCAAAGTGATATTGAGCACGTATTGATTATTTTCCCATTTGACTTGTAGGTCGTTTTATCCCAAAATTAGCGAATATATTGTGTAGAGGGTATCCTAACTTTGAGATATAAAAACTTGACTCCAGAACAATTAAACACTATCTCATTAAATGGAGGAATTTCTAGAAGAAGATTTATCATTTACATTGTAATAATACAATGTTGCCTTTTAATATTGCAGTTATCCTTTGACCCTTAACACAAGTTATAATGCATATACTCCACATAGATTTGACTGGAAATGCAATATTTGTTACATAATGAATGGTATGGGAAATATAGCCCTACATAATATATTAATATTGTTTCAAAACAATACTCACTTGGTTAAAACTGGTTTTCTTGAATCCACAGCTTCCTACCATGTTCAGTCGTGATATATGTAAGTTTGATTACATAATATGATGGAATCTATAAAAAGTATAATTTGGTCATGTAATATTTCCTCTACTATTATTTTCTGTGTATAGAATGAAAATGGATCCAGAAACTATTTGAGAATGGGACGATGCAACTATGGTGCCTCCTGTAAATTACATCATTATTCAGTATGAACTGAAAATCTCTTCAATGTTTTCACGTATTTATTGGTTAAATTGCATGTCATGATACAACCAATATCTCCAAAGGGTTTGAAAGGAAGACATGACAGCGCTATTAAGGTAAATAAAGAGTAATTCTCATGCCTTAACCTGGTAATGTGCATAACTTGGAAGCTTCAACCCATTTGTTATCTATGAATTCGAGATGGGGGCGTAGTTTGGCATGAATAAATATAATATCTTCTTTTGTCTACAAGAAGTATATTATATCCTCATGATTGTTAAGGACCTTTGTGAACACACCCATCATTCTCATAAGCATCAAATTCCTCATACAGAATAAACTGATCTTTACTCTTCTCCGGAGGGCTTGGCCTTATGTGAAGCTCATCTACTCTTTGCCTCAGTTGTTTTGTGTCATCCTCATCGTTCACAAGGTCTATATACTCCACCAAGTACCATGCCACCTTCTTTTTTACAAGTCATGCACAGAACCAGGCCCCTCTGAACCCTCTTCATCGTTGGACACCTCCACCAGGTCACCATTGCTCAACTTCAATTTCTTAGATTGATGATGGGAAGTCCAAATCATGTATTGATGAAAGCTTAAAGGATTCTGCATAGAAAGTACAGCTTACAAAAAATGATAAAATCCAAGAAGCAACTGATGAATCAGAGGAAATGTTGAAAATGCAAAAATATACATCTAATCAAATGCATTATGAAACTTTTGCCAAGAAACATGATATTAATAGGGAAGTAATATGCAGGAAAAATGACAAAAGACACATGGGGTAGGTGAGATTAAGAAAAAGCCTGCTACACCCCCGATATCGTCTGATAAGAAAGACATGAAGATGCTCAATTCAGTTCAAGTTGGGCTTAAAAAGCACAGCTCATTATCAACATCTAAATCTGAGAATATGAGGTCCATACTAAAGATAAAGGAGCCTACAAGCCATTTTGAGGACCGTTTGAAGTCTGATGTTGCTAGTGCAGTGCCTACAAGCCATTTTGAGAACCATTTGAGGTCTGATGTTTTGGTGCAATATCTTCAATAACTGAGCCGGAGTTGAAGACACCAAAGAGAGGCTTTAAAAGGTCATTAGAGAGTGAAAGAAATATTCATAATGATGGAGACAATATTTTGAATTTGTCTTCTTATCTTGAAGAAATTAGGATACAATCACTAGATACAAGCATTATTTCAGATCAGACCATGAGTGAAAAGCAGTTTGGTCAGAAAAGGAAAAGCATGGAAAAATAAATTAGAGGTTCTCGATTAGTGCCTGAAACTGAGTTCCTAGATCGTAGAAAAACAGTGACAGATAACATTGTTATCAATTTTGAATATTTTAAACATGGAAACACTGAAGCGAGCATTCAGGTTTCAAACTGTAAAGAAAATTTGAAGGGTGAAAAAGATTTTGAAAATATTCATGAAAATTATGTTCCTAATGAAGATCATGTTCTTTCTACATTTGTGACTAAAGACAATTAAGTTAGGGTAGTTCCAAACACTTCTTTGCATCATAATTCCATTATGAAGAAGAAAAGAAACCTTTTGAAGAAACATAATTCAAGGAGGGCCTAGCTAACATATCCTTTCTTGAATGGGGGGGCCTTCCCACCTACTTTGTTTGTATGGACTGAATAATTCCAATATAGGGCGAATAGAAAAGAAATGCTAGAATGCATGGAAAAAATATAGAATAACGGAGCATGCAATAGAATAGGGAATGGGTCGGTGTAGTGAACTTAGCCTTTTGGCCTTGTCTCGATCCATCAATGAAGGCTTTCATTTCCCACTCAGCTGCTTCACTGTAAACCTCTAGATCTTCCACTTGTTTTGTCACATTTATCACCAGCTCCGCTTGCTTTCTCTCCTAGTCCGTATATTGTGCAATGAGACTCTTTAGTAGAGTAGCTCTTGATAGTGAGAATATTTTTTCATCTTATTGCATACCACTGAGCTCTCAGACTTTTCCCTAAAGTAAATCCATGCATTCCTTGATATATCTCTCTAGATTCTTTCTCATTCCACTTTATTTTAATACCTAAGGGAGTCTTCTCTTATAAACCTTATCCAAGAAGGAAACACTAGCTCCTTCCAGTACTTACAGCCTCTCTAGCCATGTATATTTAATATCCATTTTTCATTTTGGCCAGATAATGGGATAATTAGACTTCTTTCCTCTCAGATGTGGTCATAGTATTACCCCTCAAGACGGGTAGCTGCAGCTTTATTTCCTGAAAGTATCTATCTAATCTCTTAATGACATAAATTCTATTGTTAATAGTGCTTTTAATTTCCTTGACTCCCTCTATCGTATTATTCATGTCTTCATAGGTGTCATGGTAATTAGGTAGAATGAACATTGTTTTTGTTTTATGAACTATGGTGAACATATATTCCAATCCTTGCTTTGCTGAAGTTCCCCCTTTGACTGACTCATATTGCTCTGCCAGCTTGATCCTAAACTCATTTATTTCCTGGATTACTTCAGCATGTTTCTTTAATGCAACCCTATACATATTAACCAAAAATTTCACATGTCCTTTTCAATTTATCATTCTCCTTCTGCACCTCTTTCAGTCTATATCCTTTGGTAGTCATCGAGGCTGTAACAGTTTGCTGAGCAATTCCAGTAAATCCACTCTTGATATAACCCACTAGAATCTAAATTTGAGTCTGCCCTCTTGATGTTATGACAGCTGAGGAACTAGGGATATAAATGTTGAAAACTTCATCCCTTGAGGTCTTATTAAATAAATACTATTAAACTTCTGTAAGTTCTGCAAATTCTTCTACAATTGGACAGTAGCCAAATCCCCTTCACCAAAGAGTAACAAATGGTAGCTAAACATAAACGTATGTGTTCACAGGTACATTTATAAAATGACCTTATTTACTAGCTAGCACAAAAAAAAGTATGATCCTAAAATTAGAGTTGTTCAAAGATATGATAATGGGGTAGTGGCTCTAATAATTGACCCTGAAACCATAAGTAAAGAATTCAAATTGAAGACTAGTGTAAATTTTGGTTACACTTTTTTGCCTATCAACCCAGTAGAGCTTAAGAAGAGGCACAAATTTATAGCTAAGGTTAGGAGTATAAATAGGTTATCTTCCCTGTTTAAAGACCCAGATGATGCCATGTAATTTACTACCTCCTACCCTAAGGATATGCTTAGGTTTTGGGCTAGGAATTACGCTGATATAATCCAATTATTGTTGGGACAGCGTAACCTTAGTACCATTACTGAAGAAGCTATGGCCTTAATTGTTTTGAACAACACCACTAACCCTACTAAGTGTTATGATTGGGCCAAATACTTAATTGACCTGATGGACCTGCAATTTAGGGCCCTAAATGATAAAAAGAGAAATGAATTCAAGTACTACTCCTCGATCATGCATTTAATGGTGTTTCGGGCCAGTATTTATATTCAAAGTAATTTTGGTAACCCTGAAGATAGTAACAATCTATATGTCCAAGATTCATTCTCCCTTTTGAACTCAGATTCAAATAATGGGTCCTATTCAGCATGTGCAGAGGTCTTATTCCTGCAAATGAAAAAGATATGCTTTTATTTAAAAAGAAAAATGAAGGGATATATCTCTTTTTCTAGAAGGGCATTAATTGGGCACAGCCGAAAGATTGAAGTTATATTAGATTTTTTTGCAGTAAGGTGTTTCCAAAGGCTCTCAAAAAAACTTTTCCTTCTGGATTGGCATGGTTGGAGTTTGTCAGTCATATAGATACCAGAGAGATCAGATAATCTAGAGAGATTAGATAATCAAATAAAGATAAATATTTGCACGGAAGAAGAAAATGCTTTTGAAGTATTATCTGGAGTAGATCATCGAAAGAAAAGGACACAGATCAAGCCAAAGAAACTTAACTTTGATGAACATTTACATTTGGTAAAAAGGGAAAGAATTGAAGCTGAAGATGAAACCAAGATCTTTGGATACATGGTGGCCCTCTTCTCAAGTTTTTCATTCCTCCACATCTATAGAAAAATGAAACTCAGGAAGATGCACTTTAAAAGGTTGGTCTACTGCTAGCAATTAACAGTGGCTATGTGTCTGAGTTCTGAGGAGTTATATTGCTGGAGTAATCTCAGTTGGTTCCTGAATTTTGACATAACTATGTAGAACTCTCTGTTCCAGTCATTTGGATTTATTCCAGCTTGTAATTTTCTAAACAATGTTGTAAAATGCTATGAAAAGTGATAGTGATCATGTGCTACTATGGAATGGTCTTATATATGGCTATGGAGAACAGGTTTTCCTATAAATTTGGTTTCAAGGTTAACTTTTTCACTAAAGCATATGATCTTTCAAATTCTGGTCTGCTTCTAGTAGTTAACATTAGCTATCTGTCTAAGTTTTGAGGAGGTATATTGATGGAGGAATCTCAGTTGATCCTTGAAGTTTGACATAACTCTATAAAAATCTCCGTTCTGATCATTTGAATTTATTCCAACTACTAATTTTCTGAAGAATGTCATAATATGTTACAAAAAGGGACAGTGATCGAGCAATATCATGGACAGGTCTTGTGTATGGTTATGGACATATTATACCTGTAGATTTGGTTTCAAGGTTAAACATGGATATGAAGACTGCATTATGGTTTCGACAAATGTAATTTTGTGTTTTTTTCCTGGGAATGATTGGTCTTATGTATGGTTTTGGAGGACTGGTTATACCTATAGATTTGGTTTTAAGTTTAAAACTGGATATGAAGATAGTCGTATGGTTTAGACATATTTAATATTCTGTTTTTGCCTTTGGATATAAAGAAAGGAAACTAGTTTCCCTTTACTATTAAGGAGGTAATGGACTGCTGCTCCAGCAACATAGAATGTACTCTATTTTATTATATTAATATAATAGATACAATTTTTTTCCAAGAAAAAAAAATTACACAAATATACACAACCAACACAGCATTTGTAAAAATAAATATCCAACCAATTCCTCAATATATGTATCAATTTAAGATGTTATACAATATATCTCATTAAGCTTTCTGATGAGGGTTTCCTTGATTTTGAAATTGTTACCTTTATGTCGGCTCTGCTTTTCTCTTGATTTTCATATCAGATTTTGAAGTTAAGAAATAAAAAACGAAACAACTTGAATAACAAACACTAGTTGTGACATACCTTTATTCCCAGACTGATTTCTTCCACTTCATTTTTCTCTATATCTTCCTCTGTCATCATTTTCACCTTTTCCACAGGGAGTGCTCTGATTTATGATGGATATATCTATGCTGGTCATATTGTCAAAAAAAACTATTGAAAATTTTGAATCCACTTCAATCACCCTAATGCATCTTTTGCTTTGAAAAATTGCTTAACTTTATGCAAAATTCTCTCCACGAAAAAGATAGAAGAGGCAACGACCGACACTCCATGGGTGAACATGCAATGGGAAACCATGCAACAAGGAGCTTAGAAAAAAAAAATTCAGGTTAAGGAACTCCTATTAAGGAGAAATAAGAATATTGTTACATGTTGTTCATTAAGTTGGTGACATGCTTATTCGAAAATAGAATAATGCCAGTTTGAAGAAAAAATGCACTCTGAAGAAAAAAAGCACCCTTTAAGAAAAGTAAGCACTTCCACGGATCCTTGCAAAGATATAATACTAGAGTCAGAAACACTTTCATATGCAGAGCAAGGTTGTTCATGTCCATTAGATGTAACGAATTTCCTACCAATGTTCGAAAAAATATCTCCAAATAGAGCATTGTTGTCATGACCACTTGAAGACTCTGCATCATTTACTCCCAGCCCGTCCTTGCTAGTATTTGTCCATGACTTATCCCCACCAGGCCTTGCTTTTACTCCTTCTGTATGCAGAAAACTTGCAATAGCTATTAGGTCCTCTAGCTAGTGACCCGCCAGTGGAAATATAACACTTAGTTGAATCTCCTTACTATTCTCACCAATTAAGGCAAAATGCGCTAAACAAAAGTTATAGGACAAAGTAGTCGATGATAAGCCTACAACCCGGTCTCCTTTATGATCCCTGACTTGTTTATTTACAATGAAGTTTTTTACACCTTAAAGAATAATGGATAGTTAAGCACAAAAATTTCTCTTTGATATGATACTCTAGACCAATGGGGTAGATAGTTCTTTGGGGTCTCAAATAGGTGGATTCATTCCCCTTGGATTTGTATCCTTACTCCCTGGGGCTGTAGTGCCTCATACCTCCTCTCATGTTTCCTGGGGCATTCCTTTTTTTCTCCAATACTGGAATATGCTTGATGGCACTAATGCATAAATTTCACACCCATCCCATTGGGTCGTAGTATCCCGAGCAAATTCCTAAATCTTAATGATAATGTCATCCTTGTAAACCAAAGGAAGCTTCTGAACTATATCATGTCTCTCATACCTACACACTCTTCCATCCAATATGTCCAATAGAGTATCAAGAACAAATGTGTGGATCTTCTAAAAAAATGGTATCATCCAAAACCGCAACATGAACAAACAGGAAGAAAGTTTCCAATATAAGTGACAGTTTGTGATCTAGATTGTTATCCACATCGATAGGACCATGATTGACAGTTTGAAACTTCTTGAATAAGCCACTACAAATGATAATAATGTAAAATTTATGAAAAATATCATCCCTCTACTAGCCAAAACCCTTTTAGTTGACAGGAAATCTCAAATGCATGCAAAATGAAAAAGGAAAAAGCGTAGAGCATAGAAATTAGTAATAAAACTTTTTTGATTGGAATCTTTGGCCTCTGCGAGCTTCTTCTTTAGATCTTCCAGCATCTTGATCTCCCATTGAAGGTGTTGGCTGGTGAAGAGAGCCCCCAGCCCATGCCTAACACATGCTCCCAAGTGTCTGCACAACCCAGGGGCATATTTGAGGAACTAAATAGATCGGTCAGATTCCACTCAAATAAAGCCTCCAAATCGCACATTGTAGTGATTGGGAAACTCTACAATATCTGATCAATAAGAAGATAATAATCTGGGATTTTTTTTTCAAAATTTAACTAGCGAGAAAATGAAAAGGGCGCTACCTTGCAAGAATAAGAAAACTACATCGAGTGAACAAAAAATGAGTGACCTGGTTGAGTGATCCAGAGAATTCATGTCAGCATATTGGTGGATCAATTGAGATAGAAACTTACAAGGGTTCAATTCATGGTTTTTTTCCTTTCGACTCTCTTTCAACAGGTAGAGGCGGGAAAATGCGCACCATTTGCTCACACATGAGTCAAATTAAATTCAAATGAAATTCAGTTAAATAACTTTTAAAAAGAAATTTGTGATGCTTTTATACCAACTATATTGTGTGATCGAATTAAATTATTGACATGAATAAGTTAATAGGAGATAATGCTTATGAACAATGTAGAGTTTGGACAAATTTGGACAGTATATTTTGATTAGATTGAACTGTATATCAAAATTTTAAAAATAAAAACTAAAGTAATAGTTAAAAAAAAAAATTAAATTAAATTAAAGATCAACTTTGAGAGCGTTTATGCATTCAGATATATTGTTTTAATATAATGAAGAGAAGAAGCCAAAACCTTATGTGTTGGAGAAACCTTGTCCAAAAGCACAAATCTTAAGAAAGGAGCGACTTACCACATAGCCTCTTGTGAGATTAATGGGGTTCATGATTTTATTATTGGGATGGAAATTAAGTAGGAATCACCCTAAGGAGGGTAGTGACAAAAAAAGCTCCAAGCACATCAAAAGCCACACTGGATGTCTCTTCCTCAAACAAGATACACAGGGTTCAATACACTAATTACAAATAAGCTAGATTGAAAATTCAAGATAAAAATGCAAAAATGAAACCTCCATGGAAATGTCTCCTTGAAAACCCAAAATTCCATTTCAATCAAATGGCCTAGTTTCAAAAACTTTTTATCCTAAAATGTTGCTTCACACCAAATGGTGTCTATAGAGATTCACACTTTAAAGAGTGGTGCTTGTTGAATTCAACATAACCAAACTAGAGAGCAAGTAAAAGGAACATCTCATTTTCAGATGTCTTATCTTAGTATCCATTATTTGGACAAAGGGAGGTTTTACTACCTTCAGCGAGACTTGGGTGGCTCCCTCTCCACATTCTGTCATTGTCTAGAACAAATATGCCTACCTATTTTCATGACGGATATTTTCAAGCATAGATCACAATCCTTGTGTGGACCTCTCCAGCCAGATCCCATCCGGAGGATCACCTCTTTCTTCCATGTTAATTGTCTACTCAAGGAAGAAAACAACATACAGAGGCCTAGACCACTCCAAATTTCAAATCAGTGAGACATGGATTTCCTCTTGACACCCTCTCTAGATGGATCAACTGGCTTCCATAACTCTTCTAAGGAACTCACGTTTCAGATCCTAGGGTAGACATCACCAAGCCGGTAGACAAATCATCCATGGGAGGTCCCAGAGACAACCTCTCTCTATGCAGGGAAACTCTCCAAGTTTGGTCAAGCACACAATATTCCATTCAGAGTTTCTTCTAATGGACCTTGGATGTTAGGGCCACACTCTAACCCAGGTATGTATAGTGGATGGAAGAATAATTGACAATGAGGATATAGAAATGTTGGTCGCAGTTTACTAAGACAGGAAACCTTTGCACCTGCACAGACGAACCAGACAATCAAAGAAGAAAATATCGGAACACATTGGGCAATCGACCCTGCTTGATGCTAGGCAATGTGTGGGGAAAATTGCAAGAGTGGCTGCGATACTGGGTAACATTTTAATGGCCAGGGCATAAGAAGTATATAATTTGATGTGGCAAATGAAAATAACAACAACATGCATCAAATGCATCAAATAAGGGCAAACAAATGGGGATGAAAAATAGACTGGCGTACCTTCGTGGGCCATGCCAGAAATCCCTTGACCTTGGCGAGCACAAGATCTCCGAGCCTCCATTGTCTGCAGGCAGCAAGAGCCTCCATTGTCTACAGGAATTTGTTTTTCCTCCTAGTCTTTTACATTTTCGCCAAGATTCTTTCTTCTAAAAGCTAACGAGAATTACTTTATCACTTAATGGTTGTGTTACCTTTCTAGTTTTTGGTAATTTAGGTTGATTATTTTGATTAAAAGGTCTTTGCAAATTGTAAAACAAACTTCTACAAAATACTCATGGATGTAATTTGTTTTTTGTGTTTTAATGTAACAGGGCAGTCGATAATCAGGTACGTCCGTGCTTTAATATCCAAGTTTCCATACATATATTGGTTTAAATTAGCAATTGCCCCATAAGGTGTAAAGATAAGTGGAAAGGAAAAAAACAAAAAGTAGAGTAAATGTGATGGAGTGAAAAAACAAAAAGAAAATTAAAAATGAAATGAGATTGAAAATTTATTAAAAATGTATACACATAAAAAATAGTATAAAGTAATGTTAACTATAATATAATAACTTGGTATATATTGTACAAGTTAATCTTAAAGTACTTTAAAATATCAATGTCAAGGTATATCACAAGTTAGATTCATGGAAATCATTAGGAAGCAATTAATTTAAAGGATATAAAAAGTTGTGTACACGTATGTAATCAATATTAATCTTGAAATTAACATATTGAGGAACTGAATTTGAACCAAATAGATATTCGTATTAGTTTTTTTGGATTAGGATACAAGTTGTGTTAGGAAGATAGAGGCACAAATGGAGGAGACCATCCAAAGGCGTTGACCTAGTAAAATAATACAACATTGAAGTCTAGAACAAATTTTTAAGATAAGTGGAGAATGAAAACATTAGTTACAATAAATTTTATGTACAAAACTTCAAATATTAAAAATACATAATATCCATTAACTTTGGAAAATACTATAAAATCTATGCATGATTTCTTAATAAAAGTAGAAGAAAATGTGATGAGACACTATAGGGAAAATAACTATCATCTAGAATGATGAACAACTCAATTTGTAATTGCATTTTTTTTCATTAATGAAAATTTTGACATTCCCGTAGGTGTCATGTACATATAGTCATGGGTTTTGAACTTGGGTGGGGACAATGATAGCCTACTACCCCAACTACCAAGCCTACAAGAGGAACCCCTGTAATTGCATTTTATATGTACAGGCATCTTTCTAAATAGACTCAAATTCTTCTTAACAACAAAATATAGATATTGCAAGGTTGAAATGTTTTTTTAAAGTTAAAGCCATACATTTATCCTCTTCATAATGGAATTTTATTTATGGAAAGTAAACGACAATGTTAAAGTGACATGAACAAGCCACAAAGCAACACATCATTTTCTAATGAACATTTTCTAAAGAGCACTCAATGAAAGAAATGAGCTCAATATAACATGATCTTCCCAATAGTTGATATATCTTGCATGCATTATCGCTTATGACCATGAAGTGTCAAACACTCATAATAAGGAAGGGATTGCATAAGCCATGTGTCTCCAATTCCATATATAGTAATAACTAGGTCAAACCAAACTATTGGATTATGTTTTGCAATGATTAAAGAGGGAATATGAGAGAGCATACTAATGTGGTTTATGTTGCATGGTGTAAGGGTGGTTCAATAAAAGTTTCTCTCACGTATTATGTTAACTCATTTGCAATCTCTCAGTTTGACTTAAAAAATTTGTTTCAAAGAAAGGGTGTTCTATTAAAAGTCTAAACTTTCATGGTTGTTTCCAAGAAGTTGTTTGCATTTAAATATGTTTCCCTTCGGCACAGTAGATTGTGTCGATAGATTGGACAATAAATACAACGACGAAGGGCCTAGCAAATCACATCCCAAGTCTAGATCGGGATAGGTGTTGAAATGATCAAAATATCTATATTGAGCTTAAGACCTCTGAATATTTGGATTGAACCTCCCACTAGGGGAGGCCACACCTTCTAGTTGTAACCCAATGATTTGAAGTTTGGTAGTGTAAGACATATATGGGAAAGTCTTTCAATGGAAGAAGGTATAGGTCTTTATGTAATTTG
>LPNX010596389.1:131257-190496 GCA_001517045.1 Pseudotsuga menziesii | reverse complement strand
TTAACATAATTCCCTAAAATGAAGCATGTTTTGTTGGGAGAAAGAAAATTGGAACAATTTCAATATTATGTTTCCCTTGTGGTTTGAATTTTGTACTTTCGGATGGCGTGTTTTAGAATAATCCCACTTGTTATGCATGTTGTAAATGGTAAACATATCCCATATGCTTTAAATGATGATGATGATGAATTAGATGACAATGACAGTGATGATGTTTTTAATGAAGACAATGATGGAAATGATGATGATGATCATCATCATCGTCGTCGTCTTTGTCATTGTCATCATGATTATCACAATAGTCATCATCATCAGCATAATCATCATCCATGTCATCATCATCACCATTGTCCTTGACATCATCATCATGATTATTGAAATTTTCATCAGTTATTCATCATTACCTTTGGCATAAGAAATAACATCTACCCAAAATATGTGATTAGTGGAAAAGGGTCATGGAGGACACACACGATTTATGCATGACAAATAACAACTTATTTTTTAAGATGATCAACATAACCATTCTGATTGTACTCATCATCATTGTCATTGTCATCATCACCATCATCACCATTCATTGCATTGCCATCATAATCATCGGCAATGTCGTCATTGCCATTATTCTCATCATCATAATCGTCATCATCATCATCATTGTCATCGTTCTCCTCATTATCAACAACATCATCATCATCATCATAACCATCCTCAATATCATAATCATTATCCTCATTTTCATCTTCAACGTCTGGGTGTAAAACTGGATAAAAACATGGATGCAACAAAAGTAGGTGCAAAAGTGGGCGCATAATGGGGTGCACCAAAAATGGATGCAAAAGGTGATGCAAAGGTGGATGCAAAAAACGATGCAATCATGGAAACAAAACATGATGAAAAAAGTGGCGCAAAAGTGGATACAACCGTGGATGTAAAATTGGATACAAAATTGGATGCGAAAGTGGATGCAACAAAAGTAGATGCAAAACTAGATGCAAAAGTAGTCGTAACACCCAACGCAAAACCTGATGCAAAAGTGGATGCAAAAAGGGATGCAATAACTGATGTAAAATTGGATGCAAAAAAAGATGCAAACGTAGATGCAAAAGTTGAAGCAAAAGTGGGTGTAAAAGTAAGCGCAAAAATGGGTATGAATTGGGACGCGAAAAAAGTGGATGCAAACGTGGATGCAATAGTAGATGCAAAAAAAGACGTAAACATGGATGCAAAATGGGATGTAAAAAGGGATGAAAACGTGGGTGCAAAAGTGGACAAAAAAATGGATGCAAAAGTGGATGCAAAAATGGCTGAAACAAAACAAGATGCAAAACTAGACTCAAAACAGGATGTAAACTTTGGTGCAAAACTTGGCGCACAAAGGGATGCAAAAAAAGAAGCAGAAGTGGATGCAAAAGTGGATGTAAAAAAGGATGCAAAAGTGGATGAAAACAAGGGCGTAAAAGTTGAGGCAAACATGGGCGTAAAAGGGGGCGCAACAAGAGTAGATGTACAAACTAGGCGCAAAATTAGGTGCAAAACTAGGCTCAAAACCTGTCCCAAAACCTGATGCAAAACCTGCTGCATAACTAGGTGCAAAACCCAGTGCAAATTACACCACAATTTGCGCCAGATTTAGAAAAAGGACGCAAAAAACGCCTAAAATAGCACCAACCCGTGAAATTGCACCATTTTGTTCAAAAAATGAAGAAAAATACACTGAAAGATAGTCTAGACGCAAAAAAGGATGCAAAAAGAGATGATAAATCCAGTTTTTGTTGTAGTGCTTGTTATTGCATCGTAAGAATATTATTTCCAGATCTCAGCATGACCTCCTTCAGAGGAATATTTTTATACAAGAACAAGTATAGTGAATACAAATATCAATTACTAAATGGACAAAATGAGTTCTATTTTAAAATAGTTTCATATGACAGTTTTTAATGTTTATCTTAGATTATATATTGAGGTTTTTCATTATGTTTGTAGAAGTTTTATATATGCATTATGAATTTATTTATTTCCTTTGTTTAATGCAGCTAATCATTTTTTGTTTTTATATCATGCAACTGATGGTTTGTTTTGAATTGGATAGTTGATGTTCTTGTAGTTGTAATAAAACCCAAATCATCTGCTCCCATCAAAACCTCTCCAAAATGAATCATGAGACATATGAGAGCCAATGTTGGTTGAATCATCATTGTTTCCACCATTGACTTAGGACTTGGCTTGTTCACTGAACTCACTTCCTCCACATCTTGGAAATATAGCATATCGTAATGTTTTGTTTGTTTCTCTAAGGAAGTACTATCATCTTCACCCCTCCCAAGGGATTTCATATTTACCACTTTATCTTCACCCTCCATGAGGGTTTTCTACTTATGAATTACATCAGATAATGCATGAATTTTGGCAGATAATGCATGATATACATGTTGTTTGGCTTCTCTTCTTTGCTGACTTTGACTTGTTTGAGTGGAAACGTCATATAGGACTCCATTTCTTGAGCTCTCTCTATGGTGTCAACATTATGGTTGAGTTTTCAATGAAATTACGATGACCATATTTATGCTAAACTAACCTTACGCTCTCAACGTCTAGCAATTGGATTAAACATTGTTCTTCCACACCCATATAAACTATTATTTTGTTATTCTTATCAACAATAAGGCACCCCTTATTAGTGAAATATATATGTAATTGTGGGTTGTACTTCATTATACTACTTAGTGAACTTCGTGCTTAGTCATTGTGGCTCTAATACCATATCATAATTACAAATACAAAAAACTTGGACAGAAATAGACACTTGCAAACTAGAGAGAATAGACACATTAATACATTATTCAAAATATGATCAATATAAATTTAAAACAACTCAAATCCCATAGGAGAGGTGGACGACCAAGAAACTACTAGGAAATGAAACACCATAATTCAATTTAAAACGACTCAAATCCCATAGGAGAGTTGGACGACCAAGAAACTACTAGGAAATGAAACACCATAATTCACGCTAACTTGGTTTACTTGTTCTAAAACGGAGTAACCTTTCTACCCGACCATTTGCACCGATTGGACGACCTGGCTCGCGTGAGCTGTCCAGGTCGCGTGAGCTATCACATCACACATTGTTGGTCATCCGATCGGTGCAAATGGTCGGGTAGAAAGTTTACTCCATTCTAAAACTATTTATTATGTACAATGGCCATTAAATGAATAAATACACAGATAAAGCATCCTATAAGCTTGTCTTGTTTATATTTGAATTCTTGTAAGCCTAGTGGCAAGTGTATCCAACACTTGAGTTGAACCTTGTATCCATAGGGATAAATTAAGGAGTTGAAGCTGGAGTTTCAAAAATGGAAACACGTGATGTATCAAGGATATCATGCAATTAATTATAGCTCCAGAACAATTACAAATAATTATGGCTTTTAGTCTCCTCCTAAAGCTATAATTTTGTTTTTGATATCCTTTTTATCTTTCTTATTTATTATTTTCTACTTTCTATGCAACACTTTGGTTTGTAGATCATTTCAAAGGAGATTGGTTGATATCGAGGGCATCTAGATGTGGAGCGTATGTATTTGGTTGTGTATAAGAGTTTTGTAGAGGTAGCATTATATTCTCTTAGTTTTTAGTGGAGATGTTTTTCTTGTTTGATAATATTAGATCAATCAATACCAGTTTTAGTTACTTTATCTTGTTGTAATAAAATATGTTAGTTTAAAAATAGTCTTAATTAATGAATGCAATTTTTATGAGGAAATATTGTTGAGAAATAATTTTATTCTATATCTCAAGAAATTTTATGTGTTACAAAGTTTACTATTTTGTTTGTGAAATTTAATAATTTTAAAGACTTGAGATATATGATAGTTGTAGCTCATTGGAAGTATTTTTCATATCTTTATTTCTTAGGTAATATAAGCTTTGCTTTTTTGTAATTTTAGTTCTCAATTGTCCTTCAAGTGCCATTTGTTTTCTGTAATTTGTTGCATGGGTTTATTTGGATATTCATCATACACCATTCATGTTTTTGAGGATTTATTAATTTTCTTTTTAAATAGATTACACCAAGGGATATTCAAATAGGCCATAGACCTACTGATGAAGGACCCTTGTCTAAGATAGCCAAGAAGACCTTCCATATCATCACTAACAGTAACCTCTAAAGATTTCACATCTTTACTAGAGATCTTAGATCTAGCACTGACTTGGACAATCAATTTGTAATCAAATGTTGAAAGTTATCCTAGGAGCACAAAGGTGGAATGAGAAGAGTGTAAGGTGAATAGATTCCCACAATTTTCTTCCATTGGTGTAGTCAACAGAGAATTGAATATTTAGTTTAGGGAAATTTCGAGAATTTACAAACTGCATTGCATCCCCAAGGGAAAATTAGAGTGCATCATTTATAGTTGGCGGGTCCATTTTTAGTGGACAACTAAGAAGCTCGCTTGTTTCTTCTTCCTTAACTATTGAACATTTATAAACTTCATCTATTATATTGGGATGATGGTAGTCTTCATTACTTCAAACCAACAAGTTTCCTTGGTAGTATCTTCAACTTTCTACTCATTTTTAATTTATTTTCAGGATTATTTAGTCCTAAACCGATATGCAAACCTACTTTATCTTTTTTCTTTAGTGTAGTTTGCATCTTGCATGCTCTTCCATTTTTAGAAATTGGAGGCATATCGTTACTTGTCTTAGTTTGTATTTGAACAAGTATGGAACATTTGTTAAAGTGTGGTTTACTAAACCAGAGGGTGCTAGCTCAATGGAAGAGCACTTGTCTTATAGGCAGGAGGTTGGTGGTCTGATTCCTCTGTGCCCTATCATAAATTTGTGACTGAGAAAATGACTAAAAATCGCATATACATGACTATTAGTAGCTAATTTCCAGTATCTTATAGCACGACTAATGTTTAGTCGTATTTATCTGAGTCATTAATAGGTTACCTTGATTTATCATCTAGTAGTTTATTTAGTCGTGTATTTGGTCATTAATTGTGGCAATTAATGACTAAATCAATGAATAATAAGTCAATTGATTAATGACTAAGTTAATCAAGCTATAAGGTAGTGGAAATTCGATACTATTAGTCACCGACTCAAAAATAGTCGTTTATATCCAATTTTTTGTTATGTTTTAGTCACTAATTTCTCATTTTGTACTAGTACATTCTTAAGGATTCATATCACTAGACTATAAATTCAATTTTCACTACCAAGTCATAAAACCTCATCCCATTCTGATTGAATACATTTTGTTTCCATTCTAATAACATCATCACTATACTTCACTTTGGCCATTCCATCTCCTAAAGTATTGAATCTATCCGAATTAGAGGAAATTTGGGGTCTAAAATGGGCCTCCTAAGGAAAACAATAAAATAATAGTTAGAATAATAAAATAATAGTTATTAATTTTGGAGGAAGAATGAAAAAAACTACTTTTTGTGTTCGTATTTTCGACATATCTCCCTGTTTTTTTACTCAAATTCTGAGCGGGAGAGCTCGTTGGATGCAGAATTTCCAACGAGTACCCACACTTCATACTTTTGATAAACCCGCTACCCCAAAAACAAGAAATACCTGAGAAAACGTGATGATGATGTCATCATTACATTTTTTCAAGTATTTCTTGTTTTTGGGGTAGTGGGGTCTATCAAAAGTATGCATTGTGGGTACTCATTGGATGTGGAATTAAATTTCGCATCCAACGAGCTCTCCCACTTGAAATTTGAGTAAAAACACAGGGATATATGTCAAAAATATGAACAAAAAAAGTAGTTTTCTTTTATGACAAATATGTCAATTCAACCATTATGGTTGACTCATTTGATTGAAATTCTATTGGTTCTTGAATTCTGACTCACAAAATTTATTGCTGGCCCGTTTTCTTATAAGGCTCATTTTAGACCCCAAATTTCTTCTAATTCCACAAGAAAACGATATTATTGAGGTGGGGTGGGCGAGGGGAGAAAGGGGGAGTTTGATAGTGGTAGTTATTATAGTTGTGGTGATGATAGATGTTACCTTATATTATTTTTCTCTATGAAATATACCAATGCAACAAAACTATGTGGAAAACAATTAACCTTAATGCTTACAACATTTTATAGAGACAACTTATAGTGGTTTAAAGAGTTTCCATAACCTAGCTCCTTATTATTTTCTTTGTCATATGCACATGCCTAGATCCAAACAAATGTTACTTGGCATTCAAAAGAATGATTTTCATTGAAAATATGCAATATGACTGTCCACCAATGCATTTGGCATTATCTTTGGTTTTGGTTTTTGGAGTAATGAGTATGTTGAGCACTGGGATGAAAAGACAATTTTGTTGCTAATCCATTCATGTTTGGGGGAGTTCTTAAGGAGGACATGAAAATAAAAAAAGATACAGAGATATAAAAATGAAAATTTCATTGAGGAATTTGGTCTCCAAATATATTTTGAGGACCATGAACTAATTAGATGGCCAAGGGAATCTCCTAATCACCTTATTAAAGAATGCCTTTATGGTATAGTTGTAAACTCATAAGGTATATTGAATGTGAAATTCCCATACAATAAATGGGAATTTGAGGTATCATTAATTTTGCAATCAATGCCCCACCACCACATGCCTCAAATAAAAGGTTAATGTAGAATTGAGGTAGAAACTAGATGGATCTTTATTGTTAGACTCTCAATGTAAGCTATTCTTTTAGGACTAAAAAGGAACTTGACTATTAATCCTTGATTTAAATAAGCCATTGAAAGTATTTTGGCGGGATAGAGTTTTACTTATTAGATAAGATTTATTCACTCATGGAGAACAATATGTTGATATGTAGTTACTAATATTGTATATAGTTGAATATAGGGATATTCAAACTCGTACATAGTTTTATCATCAAAATATTTATGCTTGATAATTTTAAGAAGAGGTTAATGAATGGATTTTATTATGTTTGATATCTTAACTCTTTTTATTTGTAATGCCTTTAATATGATCATGGTAATGAAACCATTCATCAAGCTAATTGGAGAACTAAGGAATAGTAGATTAAGGAGCTATAAATTCTAATAAGAGGTGGTGTCTAGAGACACCATTACAACACTTAGGTAATAAGAAACACAAAGAATCAAATAAATCCATATTAGAATTGATCCATAAGACTATCTATATATAGTACCAAACAATAACTAACTCCCTTGAAGCAAGGAGGATATGGCCCACTTTGATTGTCAAAATCTCATAACGAATTCCTTGAATTCAACCTCAACCTACACACTTGTTGACTTCAATGGTGTTAGGGCTTACCTTGACTCAAAAATGAGTCAAATGGCTTAGGTCTCAACATGTGTTTTTGGGCCCATGGTATTAGGTGGGAAATGGTATTTTCCATGGTATTGGTGGCCAATGGTATTTTGTGGCCCATGGTATTGACCCATGGTGTTGCATGTAAGGAAGTATTTATAAGGATTGAGGATGATCCATTGTAAAGTGGCATGGAGGTGAGTGGTGGCTAGATCACTTGGCCCAACTTATCTGGTTTATGCCAAGGGATATATATATATATATTATGGTGGTTTTTCCACATAAACATTATGTGTCTATATTAAATGTGTTGCTATGTGGATTTGTGTTATCTCATTATTAATTATATGTATGCTCATTTAAATACTAAGAACTGGTATCAAAGGCATGGTTTGGAATATAGTTTTGATTGTTGTGTTGTACCTAGTTTTTTTAATTAATTGTGGGGTGCATGTTCAGTGGTACCCAACACCCTAGTGTTATTTTTGGGTTCCTAGTTAGAATGTAATTTCCTTTGGTGCTAGAAGCACAAGGTATCCCTCTTATGCACAAAGAAGGGGTGTTGCATGAAGTGTGGAATGAACCACTAGGTAGGCACAATAGTCGCAAGTGTACTTGTAGCCTAACTTGATATAGATCATAGAGATTGAGTCTTTCATTGCAGGAGGAATGTGAGATGGTTTAATCTTATTTGTGGGAACAAGATTGATGAACCATGTATGCGAAGAGAATTCCTATAGAATTGGTGGTTACAACGGCTGAGGACCCACATAATCTAGTAGATGGATTCTTTTTATGTGGACATCAATGACAATGTTGGATGAAGGTACAAAAGGAGCATGGCAGAAAATGAGAAAGAAAGTGAGCATGGAAAAGCGAGAGGATGAAACAACAAATGATGATGGTGTAGTTGCCATGAATACATATGAAAAAAAAATTAATAGAGAAGTTTGCATGTAAATGGGAATATGGATGTAAGACCTAGTAAGGCATGCATACCCCTGGTAACTCACTGGTAACGTCAGGAAATAGACCTAAGTGATAGGGGGTGTATGTGAGACTCCTTGGTAAAAAATTTAGGGGGGTTGGTGATTACTCCAAGTCAAGTTTAAAGGGGAAATTATTAAGATTAATATTGACTTAGAAATGAGTCAAATGGTTTAGGTCTCAGCATGTGTTTCTGAGCCCATGGTATTTGATGGCCAATTGTATTTGGTGGCCCATGGTATTGCATGTAAGGAAGTATTTATAAGGATTGAGGAGGCTCCATTGTAAAGTGGTTTGGAGGAGAGTGGTGGCTAGCTCACTTGGACCAACTTGTCTGGTTTAGTTCAAGGGATATAATAGATCTATTATGGTGTTTTTTCCTGGCTTTGGGTTTTTCCACGTAAACATTATGTGTATATCTTAAATTTGTTGCTCTATGGATTTGTGTTCTCTCATTATTAATTATATGTATGCTTGTTTAAATCCTAAGACATGGTCGACTCGAATGACCAATTGATGGTTAATCAACCTCTTGGTCAACTATCTACTACCAATTAATTATCTCTAAAATATATAGAGGTGTGGTGAACATGTTTATCCTACTATTCTGACACCCCCTACCTCATTAGGACAATGCTCTATAGATTCAAGATGTAAAATTATCTTCATTGTAGACTCCCTAATAATTGCGGCTTCATGAATCCCAAGCATAGCTTAAAGTTTCACAAACTTAGCTTCTATGAGAGAATTAATAAAGATACCAACAACCTATTGATATGTCCAAACAAAATATAAGATACAAAACAACATCCTATGACAATGGCCTCAAACAATGAGCATGAAGATCCACATGTTTCATTTTACTATGGATGAATAGATTCTTAACCACCTGTATTTCATTTTGGTTATCACAATAGCCTATAATAAATGCCTCAAATAGAAATATAAGCTCACCCAACATATTATGAATCTACATTGCATATGTGCCAACGTTAATTGCATCATGATATTCCACTTACATATTCTAAAAGAGAGACCACCTTCTACTTTTGAGTAGACTAGACTGTGGGTCCAAAGCTAAGAGGAAACATATAACTACAATCAAGTTTCCAAGTTGATCATGTGAATCTATATATGTATTAGGATCACATGCTTATAGCACATGTTCTATTAGAGTAACCCTACCATGTTGTTTCAAAATTGTATTTTCCTCGAGTCATAAACATTTGCTACATCACAACCAACAACTTCATTTTGTTAGGATATATAGACACATAGGAGTTAGTTGAAACCATCTTGGTCTATTGTGTCTTTAGGCAAAGTGTGTTGCTTTAATACACATTAGTATGCATTTGTACTTATGGAATTTGATGGTCATGATATGGTCTAGATATAAAGTAATATGTCGATTCATTTTCACCTCAATCATAATGGCTAGATTGATCCATGGCTTAGCACTAGATTGATCCATAATCTCTATTTCAAGAGCATGGAGGTTGTTGGATGATCGATTGTGAGAAACTCATATGTAATTTTGTTTTTGCATTAATATATTACCTGAAGTAGCTATATGGTTGGGGTTGTGGACTCTGTCCCTCTATGATGGTTTTACCTCATAAAACAATGGTGTGTTGATCTGTGATTTTTTTATGTGAGTGGTTTCTTAAGGTGTTCAACCTGTGTGGAAATACCTTGTTTTAGTTGAAGATGGTATTAGAGTGCTTATGCATACCTGCTCCCACTATTGATTGGAATATTGAACCTATGTAGCTAAACTCATCAAAGGAATTATATATTCAACTACTTTTATGGGTTGAGAGAGGTGTTCCATTGAGTCATAAACTTTTTTTTAGTTGGGAAATCTTTTCTTTTCACTAGAAAATGTTTCCATTTTCCCAAGATATAACTATTTTACCAGATGTGGAGGTATATTGTTTAAAATATGTATTTTTAAAAATATTTCACATATTGTTTCATATTTCAACTTGTCTTTTTGGTTTTATTCCCACTTTATTTCCCTTTTGGTATGAGTATTCTCTTTTCCATGCACTCAATGCAAACTTGGAAAATTAGAAACATAGCGGGAAGGAATTTCATGACTATGCAATATCTTTGTTGTGTGCCTTGTGCGAACTTGTTAAACCATAAACAAAGAGAAAACTTGCATTTTCAGGTAATCTAGCCAAGATCTAACGCCAAGCTTAAGAAATTTTGGTTTTTTGTTTGTATGTGTGTGTAAAAGTGTTTTGCAAGGTAGAAGCAATTTTTTTTTTCAAGATAGGCATGCTCTCTAACAACAACAAAAAGCAACCCCATTCTCCTTCATTATATTACTAAATATTTTGTTTGACCCACTTAGGTTGAAAATTACTTTATTGAGTGAGACTTCTTGGATTCAAGTCCTTTTTGACATTAAATTACTTTTTGAAAAAGTTCATGAAATTGTAATTTATAAAGTAACTTTATTTGTTTAATAAAAGTGGGTCACTTACTTTAAAAGGTAACTTATTTGTAAAAGTGAGTTTATACGGAAAGCTAGGAAAATCGAGGGAATTATTGATCGCACTTTGCACCTATCACCATGTGGACCAAACTCTTCTTTCCACATGGCTCCCTAGTTCCATTTTATGCGTTTCTTCAAAAGAGCACATCATTGATATCCAAAGACCATTTTCAGTTCCATTTCTTTAAATTGCTTATTTTTCCAAGAGCTTTGTACATACACCATCATTTTTTTGTTGTTGAAGACTTATTACTTGCATATTTTAATATGGCTACTCCAAGTGATCTTTTACTTACCAGTTCCAAGTACTTCTCATGGAAATCCCATATGGAGGATTTATTACGAAGTAAGGGAATTTACTAAGTTACCTTGGGAACAAAAAAATGCCCATATCAATACATTAAAAAGAGCTAAATGAGATAATAAAAATGACAAATAACATGGACTAATCAAAATTTTTATCTCCTGTGATATTCAATTTCACGTTCAAGGAATTGAGACCCTAGATGCATCATGGAAAAAGTTGGAAGCCATGTTTGGTAAACACAATGAGATTTGATCCCACCAACTTGACAACCAATTGATTTCCTTAAATCCTAATGATTTCTCATGCATCAGAAGATTTTATATCTAGGTTGAAAACAATTAAACTTTTACTTACATAATGTAAAATACCAAATACATATGACCTACTCTTATATGTTATTCTTGATAAATTTGATGAAAGTTAGGTTTTGCGGATTACAAAAGAGTCGATCTCTCTAAATCCTCTCTCATTTGAAAGGAATGAGGACTACTTGATTCATTTCAAGGAATTGTATTTGATGATTGGGTGGATGTAGGAAG
This sequence comes from Pseudotsuga menziesii, assembly GCA_001517045.1. Taxonomy (NCBI): domain Eukaryota; kingdom Viridiplantae; phylum Streptophyta; class Pinopsida; order Pinales; family Pinaceae; genus Pseudotsuga; species Pseudotsuga menziesii. The sequence continues at coordinate 178,842 of LPNX010596389.1, read as the reverse complement.
GACTTTCTGAAGAAAGACAAACAACTCATTGAATTGAGAAGACACACTATGATGTATTATGTTGGACATTACATGCTAGTTGTGCATCCTGGAAAGAAGATGGTAAATAATACATCCTTGACTCCTTATGTGGATTGTTGATGAGGGTTTAAGAGAAATTGTTTGATGAAGGTAAATTAAGAATCAAGCAACAAGCCCATCTATTGATGGGAAAAGGTTGACAAAACTACATAGAAAGAGGTTGATAGGGTAACTCGGATAAAAGTCAAGAGTGCGTCAACCAGACTAAGAAGAAGAAGCATAATGAGAAGACTAAGAAGGATATGAAGAAGAAGACATGCCATTTTTGTGGGAAATTAGGACATATGGAGAATGCTTCTTAGACAAGGTTAAGAAACATGAAGTAGATGTGTTGATTGGATGCTTGACCAATGCTCGACACCAACTTCCAGGATGTATGGAATATAATCATGTGTTTTCTATTAGTGCTTCTCACTCCCTACATGCCCACACTACTTAGAGTGAATGGATAGTTGACTGTAGTTCTACCCATCATATATGGATACATATGCTTCTCTCTTTTCTTTCTTAAGTGAAGTTGAAGAAAATAAGCTTTTTGTAGCAAGTTATTATGCACTTACTATTGTTCAAGTTGTGGTAATATTGAATATACAAAAATGTGATCACCAATGTGTATCATGTAACCAAATTGAGTGCAAACTTTTTTCCAGTACTCCAACTCACCCAGACTAGAAACAAGGTCAAATTTTAACCAAATCACTTTATTATAAAGGATGCGAACAATTGGGAAATCATTGTTGAAGAGTTCCTTGACCCATAATACATATTATACAAGTTATGTGATGCTCCCAAGAGAGATATAGGAGCAACTACACTCATAGCTAAAACCAATGAGTGTAATAGGGTTTGGCATGAAAAAATAGACACTTGAATTTATGAATCTTGAAACTAATCGTGAAACATGGCACGGTTTCTAGACTAGCTAAGATCACCCCCCTAATGAAATATGTTAAGGGTGTGTTCTTAGTAAGTATGACAAAGCTCCCTTTGAGATTGGAAAGGCGTGGAAAGAAAAGATTGAGCTAGAATTGCTGCATCATAACCCACTCATGGAAAACACCTTCTAGTAGAGGTTTTTTCGGAACCACTCTAAAAAATGTCTATGTTGTTCATTTATAGTAAAGGTTGCTAGTAGAGATGGGCAAGTGGAGGTTTCATAAAAGTTTTTTTTATCAATATTCTTAAATTATCATACCGCACCAATGCGTTACAAAACTTCATACACCAATGCTCTAAATAACCAAATGTATTGTTATCCAAATACCCCATTTCCGTATTCAAAAGATATGTATACTTTTAATTTTCATAAATAAAAAAACTAATCGATGTTCCAAAAACATATAAACTCCTTGGTGCGTTACTATTATTCGAATGCCCCAATGCATCCAAATATTTAAAACACTAACTCACAATAAAAGAAAATTGGCTTTTATTTCTTAAAATTTGAAAAAAAGACCCCAATAGAAACTGCATTTGCATTTGGTATATATCTATACTTTGCATCCGTTAAGCAACTAATTTTTTTATCTATCACATTTTAATAATTAATCAGTGTGCTAAAATATCCAAAGTATACCAAGACTCATGAATATACATAAATCACCGACTTACACTAAAATGTTTAATAACTAAAAGTTTACTTTTAGAAAAAGAAAAAGAAAATATGATATGGTGTGTTTGCTCATCAACAAAAACAAACCTACCAATGGCATTTCCAATCCCTTCAAATGCTTACTTCCCGATTCCATAATGCCAAAGGGTAGTTTGGCATAAGGACCTAGACATATTTTTGAGAATGATACATTCGGTGTCCCGATCAAAGCTTAGGTGCCATTTTTTTAACATGATGTTTCTTCCATGAACCTGCCAGGATCCTGGAGGCGTCTCGTTTAGTCTTAAAATGGAAGCGGAGCCAGTGGCCACCTTTTAGTAAGAAAAGATACATAAGGAATATGGTTTAAAATCTGCATCCACATATCAGTCATACAAGAATCAATAGATTCATTAGGAGGAGTAAATGTGTCGAATTTCCTTACAAGAACTTTTAGAGATAGGTCCAGGATATAGGATAGTCTTGTACTTAATTTAAGAGTGGCAATCAATCCTGGCTTGCGGGCTGTCGGTTTATACCACTGGGGTTATAGTGGCAGCCGGCGGATTTGATCCTGGGCCTGGCCCAAAGAATTCCGACGTGTTACCGATTCCCCTACTCTAAAAAAAAATAAAAAAAATATTGTTTAAATAAAGAAAAAGTCATTGTTTAGGTGTATTTTTGAAATATTGACATATCCTTTTAAACAATATTGACATATCCTTTTGTTTAAGAAAAAAATAAAGACACATTCATTGTTTATATGTATTTTAGAAATATTGACATATCCTTTTGAAAGAATCCATCATTTCTAGATTTTTCCATTTGTTTCATATTGTTTGAGATAAGCATGGAAAAAATTGAGAAAAACATAATGTTGCACTTTGTAAAAAATTAGATATTGATTTTTAAAATAATAAATTGTTTTCCTATAGTAATGTTGGTTTCTTCATTACTATAAACTAACTACGGTCACTTGCATTTTATGGAACATAATTATATTTTATAAAACTGCACAAACTAGTGTCTCTACAATGCCAAATGCAATGAACCAGTGTGTTATGTATCTATAAATTAACCAACTCACTTAATTAGTTACACTTTTATTATATTTGATGTGCTATTCTACTAACTCTTGAATAAGTCTTTATATTTTCTCTACAAAGTAATTGAAATACATTTCCCTTCTAACTCGAACCAATTTGCACAACCATCTTCTATGCAAGGAAAATCTTAGGAGGGAAATTTCACCCCTTGCTTAATTTTCAATAATTTTTTCCAAAAACAAATCAACAATTTCCATTTTTTGTAAGAGTGATTTGTCCAAATACAATGTGATAAGTTATTTTACTCTAAAAATCACCAAAATTTTCTAGAAACTATATAAAATCCTTAGATATTTGAATATTTTTACAAAAATATTGGAAATATTTTATATTTTCCATTTTAAGAATTAGTAAGATTCATCAAGTTTTCTACACTTTTTGATATGTATGGATCCTTAAAATTTTCCTTGCTTCTATCATTGAGCTTTGCGCATAAAGGACCATAGACAATGTGTTTGAGGGAAATGTACCATCTTTGTATGGCCTTGCTTGATCCAAGAATGTTGTTATGCCTTCCAAAATAGAGCTAATACATGTCAACCTCATTGCCAAACACGGGCAACTTACTACGATTGTCAATTTCTGGAATGATTTGACACCTCACTTCAATTCCTCCAACCAAAGATGAGTGCACACATAAAATAATTTGAACTAAGAGACAAAATGATATATGAAAGAGGTGATGCACATTATTTCCTCTTGTTAGGTTTGAAAACAAGTGTTGGGAAAATACCCATGGTTTGCATCTAACACCATGCTACTAGCCTCCAAACCCTCACACTAGTGAACAATGCATATGCAATTAACACAATTACGCTCATTATCATTGTCATCAAACAACTATTAATACAAAGTGCACTTGAAATATGGGAAGTCCAAAAACAACACAACATGCTATAGCATATTTTATCACATTTGTCCCATCAATGCTACGATTGCCAATCTCATCCATTTTCCACTTTTGCAAACTCCCTTATTCCCATTATTAGCTATGAACAAGCAATTATTCATGGAAAACATCTTTAAAAATCCCATTTTCCAAGATGTACGTGACCTGTCAATGTCTAGCCTCCATCCACACGACCTACCTTTGTTTAGCCCACCTACATGTTTGTTCGATGGCAAAAAATAAAAATAAAAGTTATTTTATGGGAAAAGTCATGATTTTGGCTATTCCCACCTGTCCCAATCCCATAAATGACTTCCTCCAACTTCCCTAACTGCCTCCCAATCAATACAAAAGAGGCAAAATAGTTAGGGTTTTATTCTAGGGTATCGATCTGTGGTGGTTAGCCCAAAGACCACTAGAGTGTTTATAATCCTAGAACATAACTAATTGTAAGTGTTGGGACCTTATCACACATTTCTTGTCATCCTTCTTTCCAAAATGTTTTTTTTTCTTTTGTTTTTGGAGAGATATTCCGTTTTTTTCTCCAAATTCCAGCTAGGGAAAAAAGATAGATGTAATTTTCTTTTTCTCTAGTTGCAACTCAAAACATTGTATAAATATTTTTGTATGCAAGTGCAACAACAAGTAGCTTTCAATTCTACTCCCGTGTACTTATTCAAAAAATGGCAAAAACTGCTACCATAATCTACATAGTGGGTTATCATTTTTTATCAATCCTTTGAATGAACAAATAACCAAAGAAAATTTAGTGTCTTTTTCCAATAAAATTATATTAGGTAATGTTTGAAATAATAACAACTTGTGCTCCATTGTTTGTGCAATGTCCTTGACTTGAATTTACACTCGTTTAGTGTGTTCATTATTGTTGTATGATAGTCATAGTTGGAAAAAAACATCAATGCAAGTTGATGGCATGCTTAGACTCGTAAGAAAAATGATTTATCACCCTTGAAATTGTGTAACCCTTTGTATCTAATAATGTCTTTTCTACTAAATAGATTATCTCATTATACTCATTATAAATAAAACAAATCATTCTTCTATAATCGTAGCTTGTACTGCATAGTGAAAAGAGACACAATAATATCAATTACACTTTACAAAAAAATCCATTGCTACATCAATTATTTCCTCAACTCATAGCAATCTCTTATGCACATTATGAATATTACATCTTATCTACCTTGTTTGAGTTGCAAAACTTCCATTGAAATGCTACATAAAGAGAAGATCTTTAAATTCATCATCCCAATCTCCTGGATTGAGAGATTGCCCTGAGGATGGACTCAACTATATGAAGTCCGAAACGTTGGCTTAATAAATCCACACAGGTTTCCTACACTTACAAATGGTTCATAATATCAATTGACAATGTCATCCTTAATAGCAAATAACCTCAAATTTATTCCTTTGCTTTATTGACATGAAAAGACACCTCTAAATATGTTTAATACTTATTTAAATATGTTTAATACTTATTTAATATTTTAAATGTGTTTGGTAAATTGTTATATATTAATTTTTTCAAATCAACACCCATAGCAATACTCATACTTTAAACTTTTTGAATTTTGTTATTTAAACCTCCAAACTTTTATTCATAAATTATTTTACATGATTCATAATTCGTCTAACATGAATTAATATCAAAAGAGTAATCGCTATTATAATTTTTTATTGAAAAATTATAAATTTTAAACTTTTAATCATTATCACACACATTTTATTAAAGTTATCAAAGGGTTGTTTAATTTTAAACCTGCAAAGAAATATAGCTTTCACTTGACCTTCATTGCTCTTTCCACCCTATGTGGCGTCACATGTATAATACATTGTTATATGTAATAAGCATTTGAATAGTTGATTTTTGGGTTTCTTGAATTTGTTTTATATACAAGTTTTAAAGGTTGAGAAATTATGTTTATATATATATTTTTTTTAAATAGATTTTTAAAAAATATTTTGATGAGTTTATTTGTATTTTTTATTATTATTATGTTGAAACATAATTTAATTGTAATTAATATTTATTTTGATTTAGTTTCAATAATACTGAGGATTTTATTTAAATTTGTTTATGTGACTACAATTGTGTTATTGTGTTTGGTTCAAAGTCTAACTCAATTTGTGTTTTACTTTGTATACATGCTCATTGCATTTCAATTTTTGTTCATGTGTTCTCTTTTATCTGTTGTTGTTGACATTGTCATCTGAAAAGTTGAAAGCTTCAATTCATTAACACCACATGTTGCATTCTTTACTTAACTTTGAAACATTGATAACATAAGCTATCATTTTTGTCAATGCTCTCAATTGTTCTAATTTGTTTTAGATATTTAAGCTTATACAATACCATAGATATAGGGTAGGATTACTTTACTAAAGTAAAATATTTGTAAAGGGAAAAGGTTGTTTTCATGTGGAGCACTTTGGTAATCATCAAAGTTGTTCGTTGTCCTTAATGTAGTCCATGCTAAACTCTCTTTGTTGAAAAATGCTAGCATGCTAGATTTGAAGGGCTACAAGTACTCTCTTTGTTGAAGAATGCTAGCATACTAGATCTAAAATTTTAAGGTAGGTCATGGTCACTGTCTTGATGTTCTCCTTTTGGTTATTTGCATGTTCACTTGGAAGTGGAGAGGATAGCTATACTATCGAACTTGAGAGATGAGTGTCACACATGGTAATGGTTATGGCTTACCAAGAAGAAACTTCTAGCACAATAGTGTAAGTTAAAGACAAATAGGTCTCGAGTCATTGAAGATTTTACATCGACTATTAACTCATTTTTGACATGTTTGGTGTTTCTTTCTTTAGATAGCGATGTTGGCAAATGCTCAATTTGTTTCAATAGTGAGTGAATAATGTCTTTTGACACTGCTCACTTATAAAATATTCTAGTGTTATGGTTGAACATATTTTTGTTGAAGATGTGTTTATGATATACGTATGAGTGAATTTTCTTTTTCTTTGAACAATAATCATGTTATGGTCAATGTTTTATTGTCCACTGACTTAATTTTCTAGTTTACTATGTATCTTGACAAAATTCTGTTTTCCAAACTGCCTGTACTTTATAAAAAAAATCCCATATAAATATAAAACTACGTGTTATAAATCTAACATGGATATCGAATTTTGTATTATGTTTACATAAACATAAGAGAAAATTGAGAACATATGTTTATTAAAGATGTATATGTTAAAAATGTGTTTATAACATACATATAGTTTACTAGATATATTGATAAAATTTTATTTTCCAAATTACCTCTAATTTATAAAAAAAAATCTATATAAATCTAAAATTGTGTGCTCTAAATTCGATATTAAATTTTGTATTATGTTTACATAAACATAAACATAAAATTGCGACTCGGGAAACCATGCAAATAATGCATGTATTCATTATTACATAGTTCAATCTTTGTGATGTGGTCATTCTTTAAGTATACCAAAAAGGATTAGTTCAATTCCTCTGATATGGAGATATCAGAAATTAGTTATCCAGTTAAAAAGAAAAGAGCCTTCTATACCTGGGTTCGAATACTGGGAGGCGCAACTTAAGTTGAAAAAAACAGTGTGAAAACATGACTCCTTTTGAAAAATCTGTAGCGAACGAGACTAAAAAGCATATTCAAAACATGTTTTCTGAAACGTCTAAAGTAGAATATACTTCCGTTGCCGGGACTTGAACCCGGGTCTCTCGGGTGAGAGCCGAGTATCCTAACCAACTAGACTACAACGTAGCAGATGTCTGTAGCACTGTAAGGATTATACAAGTTCTAAACTCGCATATTTAAGTTCGAGATTTTGTTTGCAACATTAATCAATCAAATCGATGGCGAGTTTGTATTATTTGTTCAAGACCTCGGTGCGTGTATTTGTTTGTATATATACCGATAGAAGGGAAGAGTAATAAATGTGAATGTGGAAGTAGGTGCGAAACAAGCCTCCTTCCGAATTATTTTTTAGTATTGATACCATTATTAGGCTGTGTGAGAAGGGCAAAAGGGACTATTGTATTTGAGTCGCTTTGAGGTGATATGGCTGGCCCTTTCGAACCGACCATTTGCATCGATCGGACGACCGCGGTCGTCGGACGTGACCGCTCACGCGAGCGCGGTCGTCCGATCAGTGCAAATGGTCGATTCGAAAGCCGACTCCAGGTGATATTAGTTACTCTTTGATTTTGCAGGTCTCTTTATATCTTATTATTTTAAATTATAGTTTGTATTTTTTATATTGAATGATACGTATAACTTTATTTATTTCAATTTTTGTTCGCTGTAAATTTTGAGGTCTTATTGTCGAGCTGGAGGGCAGGATTTTCAAAATCGAGAATTATTTTGTTTTGATATTGGAGCTTATTAAAAAATATTTGAAAATGTAGAGAATATTTTAACAAGAGTCACGAGGTGGCAATGCCATCCTAGTTGTTAATAGTTAATAGTTATTGCTGTGGAAAAGTATAAAATTGCAATTTGAAAAATGAAAATCACCCACCTAAATTTCAACAAAAATATAACAAAAAACAAAAACAAAAATATAAACGAAATATAAAAAATGTAAATCCTCTAATAACTTTAAGTTTATTTTACTTTAGTTTAATAACTTTTAAGTTTATTTTACTTTAGTCCTTAATGGTAAATGATTGAAACTATTGACATCACAAAAATAGGAATCCGCCAAATCATGACATGAATATAATAAAGTATTAGAGATCAATAAACTTCTTTATGCCTATGGTATTTTAAATCCCATAATAAATAGCTCTATGGGTTTTTTTAATACCTGAATAGATAGACTATGGGTTTTTTAAGGTTTTTTAATCATGAATAGATAGATCTGTCCCAGACCTACTTGAAACTTCTAGGATTCTCACTTGAATAAAATAAAACTATTAACTAAGAAACCCCAAGCTGGTCAATTCTTTGCAGAGAAGAATCTATACCATTGAGTTGTTTGGTCTCAATTATTTTTTACTGAAAATTAAACAAAAATAATAACTAAGAAACCCCAAAAAGGACAATTCTCTGAAGAGGAGACACAAATAGTAACTAAGAAACCCCAAAAAGTACAATTCTCTGAAGAGGAGAATCTATAGCATTAGGTTGCTTGTTCAATTATTTTTTACTGCAAATTATAAAAAATATTAACTAAGAAACCCCAAGCAGGAAAATTGAGGACAATTCTCTGCAGAGGACAATATGAATATGTAGCATTGAGCTGCTTACTCTTAATTATTTATTACCGAAATAATAACAGACCAACATTGGCTGACTTTTGAGGTAAGCATTACCCATCTCCTGGATCTAAAGAGGGCCTCTTATACACAAGTTGTGTAACACCCTGGTTTTGACCCCGTTTGCATTAAAATGTATATAATGTATATATTGTAATTAATTGTGGTGTGGAGCTAAAGGAAAAGGCTCCACCATCGATTTAATGTTTTATGTTTCGGCAATTAAAATCGTTGCCGATGGTATATCGTGCTATCCGGCACATTATAATTTTGGCATCATGTAAATATGCATTTTAATTAAAAAAAAATCCCCACAACCAACTAAGTCAATGCAACCATAATGAAAAGGGCATGATTTTCCTAAGGAATAGGGAGGAAAATTATTGAAACCTTTGGGCCAATGGGGAGAAGCCAAATGTCAAAGGGAGATCCCATCAAACCCTCAACTGCCCATTTTGTCTTTTTTCCCCAATCATTAAATTCTGCTAGAATGTGGTTGAGTTAGTTATTGCATGGAGTGGGAAGAGTATGGGCATAAATTCGAATTAGGTAGAAGACCCATTTTTGAAAAACATGTTTTGAGTTCCTTGGCAAGGAAAATGCCCAAAAACGTATGCCATTCTGCCATACACCCACGTTCTTCATTTTTGCTCATGCAGGGAAGCTTAGGAGCTGTTTTACCTCCACGATTTGGGCTCCTGGACATTTTCCCCATCTTCAGAAATCCACATTGGGCTCTATCTCAAACGAATGGAAGTTTCCTGAGTGTGAAATCCATGATTTTGGATTGTTGTGTATTTCTTCCTCACGTGGATAGTCGTTCTTCATTTTCTGGAGTCTGAGAATTTCATTTTTGTGATGTTCTTGTGGTTGGGTTCTTCCCCAACGATTTCTGTTGCATTTCCCCAATGTTTACCAAGCTGAAAATCGTTTTTGTGTTGCCCAACGATTTTGAGGAGAGACCACATCTTCTTGAGTGTTGTTGATGAATTCGTTTTTGGCCACGTTAGGGCCAAAACGTCCCTGGGATATGGCCTACTGTTAGTGGGTTGTTCTTACCCTCCGTGGAAATTAATTCTGTGGATGACGTTTTCTCCTCTACCCAGAAATGGTGTATCTTGCTATGTATGCAATTGGTCTTTGGATTGTGTAGGAGTGGAAAGGAGTCTACTTGAAAAACCTAGTGTTTTAGAGGAGCCTCATAGACATAGCTAGAGGGTTGATTCTCTTCTCTACACCCCCTGAATAGAACTAAAAGGGAAGCCATGTCCTGAGGGACTGTGTAGTAGAAAAGGGAATGATTCCTTGTGTTGGGTGTGTGTAGATGTCCTAGGAGTCAAGCTAGTTCTAGTGTAGGCATCCTTAGCTCTTTAGTGAGCCCACTAGCTTAGCAGACAGTGCTTCCATCTCCTGATAACCTGATAAACCCAATTTGTTGGCTTGGTTATGTGTTGTTGTGTTCTCTTAGCCTAATAAACCCCACTGTGTTGGCTTGGCTAAATTTTGTGGTATCCTTGGCTATGTGTGAGCATGGTTAGTTTCCTTATTCCTTGTGGGAATCATGCCCAACTCAGCGGTGGCAGTGTTGCTGAGAGATTAAGGTGCATGCTGGCTTATGGTTGGGGGGGACGTTGCAGCAACATAGCTGGTTGCAGGGCGTTCTTCTTCATAAGATAAGCATTCTTGTGTTTAAATCCCTGCAATTACATTTGATGATGAATTATGATGAACATGTTGAATGCTTGGATGTATGGTTTTGCTTCCGATGTATGGCAATAATGTGTGCATGTTTTAGTTCAAAGCATTCCAATATTTTTATTATTATGTTCATGGCGCTGGTTGCCTAGATAGATAGTATGTCGATAGCATCCTCTTCACCGGTCGAAGGGTCGGGGACGTTACAAGTTGCTTGTATTAAGAACTAATATAATTAAAACTTTTGTGTCTGATTGCTATGAGAGCTTCCCACTTAATCATACATTCACTACAGAGAAATATAAAAATGCAGTAGAGATAACATGGATGAAGATAGTATTATTTGTTGAAGAGATAGCAAATGTGAGTGGACAAGTGCAAATGTGAGTGGACAAGTAATGTACTAACTGCTCTTGCAGAGCATTTAATGTACATATGAAAATTTGGGAACAATATGCCCGCTTACTAATGCATCTCTTGCAAAGAATAAAAGGTTGACTTGCACTTCTATGCCCATCTCCAAAAATCTCCCAACAAAATTCACCTGCGGCCTCTGAAGAAAAGAAAATAGCTTGTAGGAGTACCAAAGATAAGCATTTCTACAACATCATCCTCAATTCTTGGCATGCTAGCTATGGCACAAGTAAGCAGAGAAAGCTAGCTAGCATTTCAAGTATTTAGCCAGGTATTACAACCACAACTAGAGACAAGACAAACATAAATGACATAGACATGTACTGGAAGAATGATGGTGCGCTGCCATATGGGGGTGTACCATTGAATGTAGCACTTGGTCCCAGGCCTGCAAGGGGGATGCCTCTAGTAATTATCCCCACAGTAGGAGTTGTTGTAATACCGCTAGTGGGAGTGGTAACACCCCCTGTTGGAGTGCTGACATTGTACACTGGAATGGGTGTAGTTGGAGTGGTACTGAATGTGGGAGGTGGAGTGGTACTTATTGTGGCAGGAGGACGAGTGTTATTGCTAACAGTGCTGAAAATCATTCACACCCAAGGTATTAGTAAAATCAATACATAAATAGACGATTGTTCAACCCAATACATAAGAAGAAAAAAAGAACAAATACAATGTTGTGAATAGCTTTCCAATTTTATCCAATACATACCTCAACCCTACAAGGTATATGTAACTCCCATAGCCTATAATCACAGATACCAAATATGTAACTTCTAGTTTGATAGTAGAAAGTATACAAGTAATAACCAGAACAAGTATTCAATGCAATTAAACAAGAAGTTAAATATTCTAAAACTTTTGCTATTCTAAAACTATTGAAACACTAGTTTGGAATTTTACACAAGAAGATCTTCAATTTGTTTTTTCAAAAAAAGGATGGAAAATAATTGGCCAGACGAGCGTCGGATGCACTAGTAATTTGTGATAGATAAACTTACCCACTTTTGCGCTTTGCAACTTTCAGTCTATAACAAGCGCTTATCTGCAAGAGCAAGCAAGCGTTATTGACGTTTAGAGAAAAGGTGATTCACAATCTTTATTTTATATATTTCTAGATAGTGCACTGCTTATATTTACCTTGGCGAATGGTTATGTATGTAGTAACACTATATCCTGGCCATAGTTGCTCACTCCAGTATGAATAATGCCGCAAAGACAGTAATATTCATTATTTAGCGAAAAAAACACTTGTTTCTATATATATCCACATTCAAGCTCGAAAATCTTTGCGGTGCAAAAATCAACTGTAAGTTATTACAATTTAGTTCAGTAGGTTAACAAAATTTACCTAATTACCTATTTAGCGCGAAACACCAGCAAAGGTTGTCTTCATATTAACCTACGCCTTTCCAAACAAAGATATTGACTTTGGAAAAAAACGTTTTGGAAAATGACAATATAATATAAAATACTTAAGCTTTCAAGCCTCTCTGAAAAGTTAATCACCATTATCAGGGAATTCGTTGCATGGAATTTCGTGTGACTCAGATAATCTTGGGAGATGGAAGGTGTGTTTGAAGAGGAAATCGTTTGGTTTTAATGCACTCAACTATTGAATTGAAATTGTTTTTATTTGACTCATTTCCAAATACCATAAGGTGATCTAAAATTAAAAGCCACCAAACATGTTTGTTGTGATAGCCAAGAGAGTGAACAAATGACACGCCTGTCAACATAGATCAAATTTCCATACAAATTGCCTTTGTGTGGCAATCAGAATTTAAAGTCAGTAAAACGATTCAAAGGGACCACGGTTGGTCTTCACGTGCGGTATTCTCCGAGGTGGGTGGCGACCAGAACCCTGGGACTGTGCGCAAGCGTTAGTTTTCAACTTCATGTTTTATTTCGAATGTTTAATTGTTTGATCCCCTTCATGTCTGATACCGCGGGAACTCAGCTGTGCAATGACTTACCAAGGAAAAGCCCATTATTTGGTCTCATTAATTTTTTTTTAGAAACCGGTTGGCTATTTTGATTTCGATGTATATGTAAATTTAATTTTGTTGGATATAGAATCTGAAAATATTGTTAATGGGAAGAAGCTATTTGTTAAAAAATCTCATGCTTAAAAATCCTTTTTTTTATTGTGAAGTGTTTCCAGTATATATTTTAGGTAAAATAAAAATGAGAAATGCAACTTTTCAAATAAAATGGATTGAGTTGTGGTTGGTAAATTAGATTCTATCGTTGGCTCATCTTTATGATCCTTGGTACATGTGCTTTAACCAGGTACTTTTAAGGCTAAAATTTTTCAAGTTATCATGAACGTCAATATTTGTTATCACATGTTTGTTGTATGTGAATTCAAATAACATGGCTAAATTATTCTCATGTATGGAATGCTTAATCTAGAAAAAAACTATAGAAGTCAGAGCATTTTTTATGGTAGTGCTAACTTGCCATGATTTGTTTAGTTTGTGAAATCTATCTTTGGATGCTTAACATAAAAAAAACCTTTTAACCAGGCAAAAATACTTGTATGTGCCTCCAAACCTAATAATTTGAAAAAAAAAAGGCAATACAACACACTGGATCTAAAGACTTAACAAAATAATATAAAATTATTAACTAGAGTCCGAGCTCGAGTAGGAAAGAATTGTCTCACTACTTGAACCCCATAGCTAGAGCAGGGAAATAGTATGAGAGTCTTAACTAGTATAATCTTTAAAGGGAAATGGTATGAGAGTCTTAACAAGTATAATCTTTAAGAACATTGTATTGTTAAGGACTTGTATAAAATAGAATGAATATATTTAAATCCATAATTTTTTAAAGCGTTGATAAGGAATTAGCATGACCTGAGAGTTTTGAACTACATACTCAATGGCATAGAGACTCAGGATTTACTGCTTTAAGAGTTACTTAACAACACAGAGACTCGGGATTTCCTGCTTTAAGAGTTTACATGCTAATTGTACTATATATACGCAGGTGCTAACAGTACAGTGAATAGCTAGGCGTTAGAGGAAACCTCATAGTGGCTCCAATTAAAGCTATTTTAGGGACAAAATATTGGACGATGCATTCCTCATTTTGAGAATTGAAACATGTATAGCAAAGAGAATGAATACGCCATTTCCTTCATACTAAATGCAACTGCTCTTTAAACCTCGCATGTAAAGATTGAGCAAAATGACTCTAATAAAAAGAGGACTCGGCATTTGCTTGAGCGCGATGATTTTCTCCCCCAAATATTACAGATAACGGGATAAAACAACAAAATTGCTTGGATTACATGTTGCGTTTCAAATAATAAAAAAACGAAAAAAACTTAAGTAGTCAGATCAGCCACGAGTGAGCAAGGAAGCTTTGTTGATGAATTTATGTATAGATTGAAATTTGCAGAGCTAGAGATTCTGATTTATAAATAATAAAATGCAAATACCAAAAGCAGTGGCGTCGTCCGTCTCTAAAAGCGCGGTTTCGAATCCTGGCACTCCATTGGAAACAGTTTCCGTGGTAATCCCGTTGTCGTTCCCATTAACATGTTAACATATGCATCACTATAAGAATGTTCGTTTCCATTGTTAGCATGATCAAATGTCCCTCGGGTTTGAGTCAAAAGCTTCTGCTCTGTCAACAATTGAAGGTACATAATCCATATCCTCGGCATCCTGTGCATAGTGACCAAAGCCCTCTCAAAAGTATTATTCAAGTTCTCGTATCTCCAATGCATGATGGGAAGTCCTCTGACCAATTCCATCTTCTCCCTTAAATAAGCATACCATAGTTTATAACTTCCAGGTAGGGCTTTCACTGCTCTTTCATATAAAATGGCCTTCTTCTCGAAAGGAGCGTCTCGATGACCCACTAAGTATCGCCACCATAGCTTCAATTTGAAAAGGTTCCTCAAAATCTCTTCTTCATAGACCAAATCCTCCTCGCCAGTGTAAAGATCCTCAAAAATCATTGCAGAGGTCATTTTCTGGACAATTACTGAAAACCAAGCAAAAAGATCCACTTGAGTGCTCTTGTTAACTCTGGCGAATGCATGTCTGTGTATGTGTATCATAATAAAAAAGCATGTTTAAACATTTGTATCATGTAAATGAAATCCAAAGCATATAACAACAAAATTACACACACACGTTCTAAAGTAGTATGTATAGTAAAAATAACTTAAGAATATTAACATATATACAGAGAAGAGAAAACGCAAATGCCCAGGTTCCATTCACGACGCAGAAAATTTTGGTTTGTGCAACACCCAGGGACACAACTTTTTGGCATGTAACCACACAAAGCCTCGTCAGATGTACTTAGGGTTTATGAATTTCGTTTCAATAAATAAAGAGTATTTGTTCCATGCCAAGTTGCACTATCAATGATAGCATTTGCAACCTGTAGGTAACCGTTCAGAGGATACTGAACAAGACCAATTTCCTTTCAGTTTAAAAGATCACCCTTAAAATCCAAACAAAAACCCTTAATTCAATTTTTTTGTCAGGCGTTGTACAATATGAAATCAGGTATATTTGATGTGGACTCGATTTTGTTTAATCGATCGAGCTTCATATATAATATGCTATAATAATAACCGAATTTTTGAGAAAACGTGAGATCAATACCTTCAAAAGGAAACTCGGGCAAGCAAACAAACTATGGCCTCTTCCAAATCCTGCTGGAAGTTTCAGCTCATGGAACAGACCTGGAAAATGTCCTTCCTGAGATGAATTGGTAAACTGTGTATGCTAACCAAACATAAGGGAGGGATCAATCCCCTGATCTGTTTACTTGTTTTAAAAATGCTGCTAGGAAGATTTCTAGTTATGGGCATCCGATATGGCTAATTTTCTTAACATTTCCCCTATTTTATATGTTTGTTGTAAAGCTGGGAGAAGTCAAAAGGAAGCAAGCAAATGCTAGAGATGTTGGAAGTACAGAGTAGGAGCGAAGGGTGAGTCTAAAGACGAAAAAGGAAGAGGGGTCTTATAATGGTGGGGAGGGGGCGCTATAATACCCTTAGCATAGACTTCATTGCACAAATATCGAGGACGTTCAATTCCGACAATGCCAAGTGCTAATAGTAATTCCCATCAGTAAAATTCAAGCCCACGACATTAAAATCATCCCTCTCCAAACGAGCTGGGCCAAATTTCCACGAGGGCACCTATAAACGTTAAAAGATAAAGCCTATAACAGTTAGTCTGCACTTGTTAATGTTGCTAACATATAGAGAGTATTGCACATAGAATAAGATGCGAAGGGTAAAAGGTAAAGACATGCCAATGGTTAATGCCCATATATTAAGAGGGCTACATCATGACTCCATTCTCTGGAAACAAACCCATTTTTAATGCTTGCAGACACCAGGTTGTGAACAACCTTGGGAAAAGACACCAGTTTTTAATGTTTGCAGACTAATTCCTTCAATGTGGGAAGTAAATATCGAGGCACTCACATAAGTAGCCAAACACCAATCAACATTCAAATAATTGTATTTTTTTTTAATTACATTTAATAAAAAATATTACAAACTTTAGTTAATTGAAATTTTTTGCCCATATCAAAATGAATTAATACTCATAATGGATTCATATATATCATCTACGGTGACATAATAATATTTGTGATATATTAAAAATATGGGCATATTCCCATAAATAAGAGGGTCTCATATACCAAATCGGTATGGGTCTCATACATCAAAGCTTGGATATGACCTTCAAAATATATTATTATTATCATTATTATAAAAAATAACCAAAATTTACGAAGAATAATAAGCGGATATAGCTGGACCACCACTTCTCTGCCACAGTCTTAACCAGTGCCTTACACCCACCACCTCTAGTTACAATTACAATTCACATATTCACATATCTTATTATTGCAAGAACTAAAGGCTACGATTCCTCCTCTTGGGGTCTGAATTCTCTGCCAATCTAAAGGAACTTCTAGGTTCTTAATTCTTTATTCTTTGTCAATTTGAAGGAGATTTTTTCTACGCCATTTCATGGTCTCGTGGAATTAACCAAATGTGTTATTATGGTTTCTATACATATTAATTTATAAATTAGAAGTTATAGGTTTTAATATATAATTAATTCAAAAATGATAAGTCACGATCACTTAATAAAGATTGTGACTTGTCACATATTGGTGTATTTATACACCTCATTTGTACTATTCTAAACATCATTAATTATATATAAAAATGCATTATCCAACATGTAAGAATTATATTCTTACATTTTGGGAGCTAATACAACATTGTATAAGAATCAAGCTTATAGACTACCATATTCAGATGGCTTATAAACGGAATTAATTGATATACAGTAAGAAGTCCATAGTCACTTAAATATACAGTAAGAAGTCCATAGTCACTTAAATACAGTAAGAAGTTCATAGTCACTTAAATATTCTTCGAGGTCTTCAGAAAGTACATGGAAAGATTCCATTCCAATAATTGGGTCAATACCCAGTTTTATGCACAGTCCATTGCCAACTTTCCATCCTCGCATTCTAGTGATCCAAGTGAGGGCTCTTAGAAATCCATTCCAAAAAAATGATGATCCTTTGACCGAGAATATTTTATTCCGCATCTAATCCTCTACTGAAAGGTCTTGAATATTTTTTTCTTATGATTTGATGCCATATACCTGTACCATTAAGAGCCAACCAAAGGCTCTTCAGTATTAGAGCTGTACAGAACCACTCCAAATGTTTTATATCCCAACCCCCAAACTCCAGTGACCTGGAGAGGAACTTCCAGTTTGTGAGGTTCATGTGATGATTGTCTGAAGTGCTTCCCCAGAGGAAAGAGAAGATAAACTGATAAATTTGGATAAGAATGGTTTTAGGCATAGGTGCCAAAGAAAACAAATACATAGGAATTCCCGTAAGGACTACTCTAATGAGGATGAGTCTACCTCCCAATGAGAGGAGTCTATACAACCAATGACTAATTCTCTTCTCAACAAATTTTAACATCCATTTCCAGTCAATGATGCCATAGTCTGGGGGTTTAAGGTTGTAACCAAGGTACTTGAACCCAACCACTATGGGGTCCATTTTAAAGGGCATAAGCATTGAGATACAATTTAAAACCTCCTCATCCACTTCATTGAAAAGAAGGGAAGACTTTTCCACACTAATGCACATTCCAAAAGCAAAACAAAATAAGTCAATTATTGCATCAAAGTCCTGCCATTATTCAAGAATCCCAATCCCAAAGAGAACCACATCATCAAAAAATAACATGAGGGTAAGAGAAAGGGAGGATGAGATCTTTATACCTTTAATATGCCCTTTATTTTGTGCATCCTTTATAAGCAGATTGACCCCTTCAATGACCAGAATAAATAGAGGTGGGGAGAGAGGGAATCCCTGTCTGATACCCTGAGAAGCAGAAATGAAATCCAAAGGAGTTCCATTGACCAATATTGAGATTTTTTATGAAGTGATGCATCCCATGATCCAATTTACCCCCATAAGGGGAATTCCAATTCACAGAAGAATGGGCCTCAAGAATGTCTAGTTTACACGGTCAAAGGATTTGACCAAATCCAATTTGAGAACCAGGGCACTCCTTTTTTTGGTTTTTATAGAGTGTAGTGCTTCCTGGGTGATTTCCACTGGTTCCAGAATTTGTCTGTCTTTGAGGAAACTGAAATGCTTAGGAGATATGGAATTATCTAAGAAAGGTTTAAGCCTGTTGGCCATAATCTTGGGGATAAGTTTATACAACAGGTTACAAAGAGAGATGGGGCGGTAGTCAACATAAGATTGTGGCCTTTCACACTTGGGAATAAGGGTCAAGAAAGTGGATTTAAGTGAGGTGATCACCCTCCCTTCTTTCCTTGAATATTCCATAGCTTTCAGTAGGTCCTGCCCCACTAAATAAAAAAACAAAGATAGAATTCTACCGGCCAGCCATCCAGGCCCGAGATTTTGTCCCTTTTGAAAGCTTTCATATCTCCCTCAACTTCTGCTAGGGTAACTTCAATAGTGAAAAAAGAATCATCTTCATTAGTTACTAAAGTGGGAAAGAGATGGATAACCTTCAGCTGATCACTAATATTAGACTTACCATCATCCTTGAAGATCTCAGAGAAGTTCTTCACACCCAACTCTTTGAGCTAGTCAATCTCCTCCACCATCATCTCTTCCTCATTTTTGAGTGCCCATATGGCATTAAAGTTTTTGCGAGCAGATGCATAACTGTGGAAGAATTTAGTGTGAGCATCCCCCAGTTCTGACTATTTTATTCTTCTTTTCAGCTTCCAGGTTAGGAGTTCATGAGCCAAGTATTTTTATTTACGCTTCTTTAGGTATAGCATAATTTTCAACTCTTACTCATTGAGGATGCCTGAGGGACAAGAGATCAGGAGGGATTGAATTCTCGAGTCAATCTCAAACAGTTCTTCTTTCATGGCATGCTTTTTCTTCTTTTCCCAGTCCTTAACCTTCGACTTAAGCCCTTTGAATTTTAATACCATTCGAGACAAGTCATCATCCTCCTATAGGGATCTCTCATAGGTCTAATAATATTCCACCAATCTAGTAAAACCCTCTTCCAAAAGCCAAGCTCGATTAAATTTGAAGGGGTAAATATGAGAAGAGGTATCAGAATTCTATTCTAAACACACGGGATAGTGGTTCGAGACCTCTAAGGGATGGTCCAAAACTCTATGTCTCTTAAGGTGAGGAATGAGGGAGTCTGAGGCTAAAATTATGTCCAACCTCTTACTAATACCCTCTTCTCCTGCCCTGCCATTCCTCAAAGTAGGACCAGCACAATACGATGCCATGTCGATCATTTTGGCATATTTAATAAGTTGTGTGAAGAATGGTGCCAAAGGATCCACTCGGTCATATTTTCCCCAAATTTATGCATCATTTATTGTGAAGTTTAAGTCACCTTCAAAAATCAAATTAGGTAGTCCAAAAATACCTCCAATTATCACATTATTCCAAAAAGAGACCATGTTAAGATAGGGTCCATAACAGTTGAGAATAGAAATTTCATAGGAATATTTGTGGAACTTTGCCTTTAACAAAATACCAACACAGGTCTTAAAATATTTACAATGGGATGACAGTGGGTTCGATCCAGTCAGAAGGCCTCCCAAGAGGCCAGCAGAGTCAAGGGCACAAAACTCCCATCCTAGCATGTCTGGTGAGATAGATGAGAAAAGAGCTTGGAGAGTTTTTAGTTTGGTAAACCCCCCGAAACCACGCACATTCAGGAGAGATAATCTTCATAAGGATCCTTGACTTATGGGTTATGTTGCTCTAAGCACTTGAAGGGAGGAGATGGAGGGAGAGGGAGAGGATGAGGCCCTGGGCAGAGTTTTTATCCTTACTGAATGAGAAGTAAAAGGAAGGGTGTCCTTTCCCTCCAAAGGATCAGAGGCAGGATTCTTCTTAGCTTTCCTGATAGTGACATTTTCGAATCTTATAGAGTCTAATGGGAGGGTCGATGGTGAAAGGGGAGATTAGTAGAGAATATAGATCAGGTCTTCAATAATGCAGGGTCAGATAAAGAAGGGGAATTACAAGGACTAACAAGCGGTAGATCGTTAGAAGCAAGAGTCCTTGAGGGAGCTAGGGGATGGAACTCTTCAGAGGTGAAAATGTTATATTTTTACAATTTATTCAATATGATCTAGGATATTATATGAGATAATAACATGCAGAACAATAATCACAAGAGACAAGAGACATAAATTTTCCTCAAGGAAACCATAAAGGATAAAACCCCACAACTTCCTCAGAGATAAAATGAGCATCGGTAGAAAAAGTAAAACCCAAAAGTATAAAGATGATCTTCAACAATTTCTCTCTCTCACTTGTGCGAACTATTCCTCTCTCTCTCATGTGTTATTGATGAGTGAGTGGGTGTGTAAAATAGAGAGTCGCACTCTCTATTTATACCTTTTTCCACTTGACATTTTCCCTACAGGGTCGACTTCTCTAGGAGAGTAATAACCCTAATATGACTTAAATAATGGGTCTAATGCCCCAATATAGAATGGAGGGTTCACCTCAATGAATTTACATGAATTAATTACATTAATGACTCTCCCGATCAGAGGAACAAACATCTCCGCCTGGGTACAATGAAATACAATATGAAATATACAAGTGATTATCTTTTGAAGTTACAATTACATTAACAATCCCTCTTAACTAGGAAGGTATTCTCTTGACACAGACATCAATACATATAGGCACAAGTCTTCAACGCTGGATCATCATTGTCACTGTTGTTGTTGTTCTCATCATCTAGAACAAATGGTGCTATCTCTCAACTCTGCTTGTCATAGGAATTTCTACATAGCCAACTCTTTTTCATGCTGGATGTAGGCATAGCCTCCATGTAGGTATTCAAATCATCAAGTAGGTATAGCTTAGGACTTATTTCCTTGCAAAACCTGAAGGATTTCCCAAGACTGATTATATGCATTTACAAAACCTAAAGGAGCATCCCAGGACTGATTATATGCCTCTGCAAAACCTTAAGGATCTCCGAGTACTGATTATATGCATTTGCAAAACTTGCAAGAGCATCCCATGACTAATTATATGCCTCTGCAAAACCCGAGTCCCCTACTATCATCTCATTGTCTTCAGATCACCTCATCCTCACTCGGAGCACAACCCATATGCACACATCTCGACCACAGCCCTTACATCTACACCATGGGAGCTTCACTGCTCCTCTCTGCACCATATCCTTGATATAGTGGTACTTGATCTCAATGTGCTTCGACTTGTCATGGAAAACTGGGTTCTCAAACAACTTCACACAACTCTAGTTACCACAGAAGATACAAGTCACCTCTAACTAGAGATCAAATGAATCAGACAGTAGTTTCCTAAGCCATACTACCTCACAACTAGTTGAACAAGCTATGACATATCTACTTCGATTGTAATCAGTGCCACACATGACTTCTTTCTAACCAAGAGATCACACCTGATCCCATACTGAAGCAACACCCGGAAGTTCTCTTCCTATCTAAGGCACTTCCATCCCAGTCTGAATCAACATAACCCTGTAGGTTAAACTTTTGATTTGCATCATATTTGAGCACATAATCAATTGTACCCTTCAGGTACCTCAATATATGTTCTGCAACAACTAGGTGAACTTGTCTCGGATATGCCAAGAACTGGATCAGAGTTTTCACAGCAAAACATATGTTTGGTCTCGTGTTCATCAGGTACATCAATTATCCAATCATCTGATGATATACTGTGGCATCAACTAACTCCGATGAAGCATCACAAAGTAGCTTCAAGCTCGATTCCATGGGTGTGGATATTTCCTTGCAGTCCTATTGCACCTGCAACAATTTCCCAAAATTCTAAAAATTTTAGGACCCTCCTTTACTTTGAATAAGTTGGTTTTCTTCCTGTTTTCAGTCTGGTGACTTTTGGTCTATTGGATTTTTTGGAATGTTTTACAACACTTTGAATTGATATTAATCGATCTGTTTCGCTCCTTTAATGCTTGAAAGAATCCCATCCTTGATCGAGCTCATCGTTGTTTTTGCATATCTTTTGAAACCGTTGTGAATCGGGAGTTAAGTTTTTTGACTTTCCGCCGTTGCGAGTGAGTTTCAGTTCTCTGACGTGTCGGATGGTTTTTGATTCTTCATCGGGAGTTGAGTCTTTTGTTCCTCCCACCATTGCGGAGGTTTCCTGCTTTGTATTTCACCGTTGCGGGTGGTTGACGATTCTTCACTGTTGCGGGTGGACTTTTGTTCCGAGTTGGAAGAGGATGAGTGTCTCTTTGGCCGCCGTTGCGGATGGGTTATCTTTCGGTCTCCGACATTGCAGACCATTTGGGGGTTCTAAGGTTTCGTTTCCTCGCCGATCCGTATGTATCGGAGCTCTTTACCTTCTGTTCCCTCCGCCATTGCGGGCGGGTCTGAGTTTCGGTTTTCCGATGTAGAGTCTCTGGGTGGCCGATGTGAGATACGCACGTTGTTTTTTATGCATGCCCGCCGTTGCGGAGGAGTCCGGGCTCTTGGCTTTCGATATAGGTCCCCGCCGATGCCCGATCGTTTGTTTACACGCTCTATTCGCCATTACGGGTGAATCGATGCTGGGAACTATCCGCCATTGCGGAAGGTCTGGGATTCTCGCCGCCCATTTCACTTTCGTTCCCCGCCCGATACGACTCGTTACTCGTGCGACTCTTTATATATACGGGGGCAGGGGTTTTGGATTTTTTATTGTTGTTTTGCGCCCGAGCTGTCGTTATCCTCGCCGCGCTGTCGACCCTGCGAACCTTGTGGAGCTCCATGCTTGTACCCGTGTCCAGGTGTCGGTTGGAAGCTCAACCATTGTCGCCTCATCAGCTGTGCATTACTGCCAGGTAGGATCTTTACCGCCATGCCTCGTGATTTTCAAGGTTTTGATTGGGTGATTTTTTGCCGCGGTTGGGGTATTGCTAGGATTATGTCCCCGTAGTCCCTTTTTCGCTCACACACGGATTTTTCGCCCGCGGCTAGGGTTGCTATAGTCGTTTCACCTTGCATGTTGCGCCTACATTTTGAAATTGGCCGGTTGGGATAGCAGTTTGCGGTTAGAGGGGAGGAGTCGTTTTTCCTTTATAAAGCCCGCGTAGTATCTTTTGACCTCGGCCGTTTTGTTCCACCTCGTGCAGTGGATGAAGGCGCGGTGTAGGCGGCCATTATGTCGCCTGCACCTGGTTCTTCCTTCGTAATAATGAGGCCCATGGAGAGGTTTTACGGTGGTTTTCTTGTGATCGAATGTTCCTCCGCTATTGATTTTCCTGTTTACCAGGTTTCGAACCCTGACCTCTGCCCATGCCGTCCCGCGCGGCCCGTCGTTTTTGGCTGTCTGAAACCCTAGGGCTGTACCGCTATATTGTTTACGATTTGGAGGTAGCATGGATGTTGGCACTGGTGGGAGCGTCGTGTGCAAAAAAATTGTGGTTGATGCCCGCAACATCTAGCTGCACCAATGTAACTACTTTTCCGCGAGCCGCATAGGCTATTGCAGTCTTTATCCTTGATAAAGCCATTTCGTCGAAATATTTGAATTGTGGATAGTTACATTTGCACCTTGCGTTTAAGATTCATACTTGTGCTTTATGAGTTATTTTCATGAGAGAAGTGGCGTACTATGAAATAATGTAGATTTAATGACAGCCCAATGATGATTGATCAAGTTTTAGTATCATACAACAGAAGGACATTGCTCATTATATTGCCCAGGACTGAGTCTGTTTATGCTAGTAGTTCTGATAATCGGGGCATGCTTGGGTTGTGAATACATGCATCAGTTTCTAGGCCTGCTTTCACTTTAATGGCACTCTGCATATGATGTGCATATTTTGCTTCAATGTATTACTATTTTGGGAAAATGGCATGTCACATAATGGTGTAGATTTAATGCTGTCTCAAACATAGTTGATAAGCTTGATATTATGCAACAGTGGTAGATTGTTCAGAACTGTGTATGCTTCATATAAATCAAGTCATGAAATATTACACCCTAGTCTCAAGGCATTATAGAGCTGTGCAATGCATGCGTTTGTTGCACAGATTATTATCATACTAGACATAGGATAATAGCACATTGCAAAGTATTGCATATTAGCTCAATTCTTCAGCCTGAAGGGCTTATGTATTAATTTCATTACAAGTCATGATACACTGGAGAAAGAATAAACTGCTGCACAATGTTCGCAAATTCGAATTGCCTAATGTCATAATGTTATACATGGCAGGAAGAACTTACAATGTCTAAAAGGCAGAAAAAGAAGGCCCCTCCGGTCGAAGAACAATCAGCAATAGAGGTCGTCACACAGACAGAATATATATATGAGGACACCCAATGTGTCTCGGGTGTTGAGCCTGAGTATAAATGGGATGAGATATACAGATTGATTTCCCGCAGGGAAGTCCCAGACATGGGTCTCGAAGAGGAGCCCATTTATGCAAACATAGAGAAATCCGCCATCATGAAGGTGGCTACCAGACCAGAGCTGTTCCCATGCTCTGATGTTATGAGATGGATTCTGCCCCACACAAACAGCAACACAATGCTTATAGGAAATGTCGAAGGTCAGGGCTATGCTGCATTTAGCCTAGGATATGTGGTGCTGGCTTATCACCTGCCAGAGCCTCAAATCTTCCTATCAAACGATTGGTTGGATAACCTCAGGATGGATTTAGTAGAAACTATGAAGAGAATGCTCTTGCCAGGGAAGCTATATCGACACAGAGCAATCGAGGATTATGATACAGCGAGCTTAAGAGCTCCTTACAGATTTGTAGCTCTGATGCTAAACATGATCTTTGGTAGAGCCAGTGGCAGACTCTTCAAATTTGAATGGGTCCCCATTATGTTCCATGTGGTGACCCAAGGAACAATATTCAACTGGGCCAGCCTCGTATCAAGTAGTCTCTCTTCTTGCGTAGCTGCAGCCTTGGGAGGAGGAGAAGCTCGGAAGAAATCTGAATTCTATATGAGTTCCATTTTGATAGACTGCATACTATGCAACCAGCCTTTCCCCGGCCTCAAGTGTGCCTGGGATAGGGAAATAATGCCTGTATATGCAGCTTACAAACCACTGTGGGCTCATCAGTACCACAGTTATTACAGAGAAGTATGTGATCATTTCATTATGCCACTATACAAGCTTATCTTCCGGAAGGAATGTGACTGCATCTCGGAAGATGCTATGTAGGTAATAGAGGAGTATGGAGATTATTTCTTGACAGACAATGGTATGTATCTTAGAATGTACGGAGGCTCGAAGACACCTTATCTGTTGCCAAAGTATGCAACGGATTACATAATCCATAAAGAGGCTGTCAGAAAAGTGTTCATTGACGGAGTTGGTCATTTCCTATTCCAGCATAAGAAGGCTGCATATCCCCCTCTACCTTTCAAATTAGGTAGCTGCAGATTTGCCAATGTGAAACAAGCTGCCGAATTCATAGAAGAACTAGGGAAGTTCCATTTTGGGGAGATGCCTTTCCGGCGCAATGACACTCTTGGTAAAGTGGCTGAGCACTGCAAGAAGCACAAAGTGTTCTTTGAATATACCCATCATTATGATAAGGATGAATCTTTTTTTCAAAGACCTCCAAACATGACGGCACTCAGCAGAAGATTCAAACCAAAGAACCCCACCAAAGTTGGAAAAGGGGCAGAGCAGGCCAAGGCTGAATAAGCCAGAGTTGAAGAAGCAGCCAAAAGGATAAGGGAGGAAGCTCAGAGGTTGGAAAATGAGGCTGCATAGTGGCTGCAGAAGGGAGAAGAAGAGAAAAGGAAAGCTGCCCAGGAAGCAGCTGAACTAGCAAAAGAAGCAGCCAGAGAAACAGAAGAGGCAGCCAAGCAAGTAGCCGAAGAAGCACAGAGAAAACTAAATGAAGAGCTCCAAGGGCAGGAGGCTGAAAAGATAAAGTTAACACAACAGTCAGCCTCTGAGACACCAACAGGGCAGATTCAGGAAGAGGAAAACCCTGAGGTGCAAATCCTTCAAGTACCTACTGCTAGCACTCCTGTAACCCCTATGCTCCAAATATTTCCTTTCGTCCAGAAGAAGGGGGAAGAAGTCCTTGATTTCAGTACTGTATACTATGACAGGACCACTAAAAGAATAATGAGGAGGACGAAAAAGAAGGTGGAGGCGAAAGATCTATCAGGGAAGATGGTCACAGATACAGCAGTCATGTTAGGGACAGATAAAGATCCTATGCTCACGATAAGAGCTGGGGCTGCACTAATTGATGCCTTCGCTGATAATATAAAGAAGGTGATGATTGAATTAGAATCATCTAAGAAGACCACTGCTCAGCTAAAGGACACGCTGAGACAAGAGAGAGGAGAGGGTAGCAGACTTAAGAGGAAGTATGAACACGTGCTAAGGGAAATGGAATCCACAAAGGGTGAAATCCATGCCCTCCAGGTAGAGGCGCAAGCCAAGGAAACATCACAAGAGGCTCTAGAAAATGCGCAACAGGAAGTCCAAGATCTAAAAAATGAGAAGGAACAGTTGAGGGCAAAAGTGGAAGACCTAGAGGCGCAGCAGTATATTATCTATGAATCTAATACTGCATACACCCAAGGACTGAAAGAGCAGCTGGCTTCTCTGACTGCTGAACTGGAGACAGCAAAGGAACATCAAGTCAATCTGCAGCCATTTAAAGAATATATCCTAGCGCAAAAGGCTAAAATGCTGCAGCTACAGACTGCTTTGGAAGAGGAAAGATGCAAAGTTCTTCAGATGGACAGTAGGTTAGAGGAGATCATAGAAACTTCCTCCTATTTCATAGACAGGTCCCAAGATGTTATTGAGGTCTTGAACGCCAGATTGGAAAGACCAGAAGATGATGCCAAGACTCCAGGAGAACTACCAGCCAAAGATCATCAAATCCTCAGGAGAGATCACAGCCTAGTAGAGTTTGCCATCAGCACTGCTGAAGACTTTAAGAAGGCTGTCCGAAGAACACAGGTAGCATGCTCAGAATACTTTAAAAGGTTCCTCAATGCTTATAACCACTGCCAAAAAGAGGCTGAGCTTAGGTTTGAAGAGTTCCCGGATCATGAGACCTTTGTGGACATATTGCAAAAAGGGCATAAAGATGCAGAGGCCAGGACGCAGCAGATTCAATCCATTGATGCCATAGTACTGAAGAACGAAGTGGGTCACACAGCCATTAGCATACAGGTTCTAGAATACCAGCTTCGGTTGAGCCCAGCAAGGATCGAGGCCATCAGGAACCAAGTTGACAAGTTTGAAATTAACATCCAGTTCCTAGAGCCATGCGCTTTTGAAGGCCTCGCTACTGAAGCAGCAGCGTGGAAAAAATTCTTTGAAAATCAAGCAGGATCCTCCTCATAGAGGACCGGTCAACTTTTTATTAATGTAATATTTTTGTAAAAGTTTTGAGAAATGAAGCATTGGGAAAGCAAAAGGTTGGGAAGCCCAAAGGTCACTTTGGGCAGTCCAACCATTTTGACTTTTTGTATAAAAGTAGGAAGCGTAGAAGCAAAAGGGGCTTTTTTCCCCAGTAAGACTGGAAGGTTGTTGTAAGAAGAACTATTTCCTTTTGCAATAAAAATTACAGTTTGCCTATTGAAAGAAGATCGGTGGGATTTCAAATGTTTTTCCATGGACAGTCGAAAGATGAACTACTTTGTTTTTCAGCATTGTGTCCGTGAATCGTGAGATTGTTCTAACTTATGGCCTATGTCTTGTTTAAAGGATTTCTGATTTATTTTATGAAATTACCACCATGAGTAATGCATGCTTATTAAGAAACAATTGGTTAGCTAGTTGTGGAAATATCTTTCATTGTTCATGCCTGTAAAAGTAAATGTCAGCTATCTGTAATTGCTTTTATCATGTATGCACATCCGCATTGCTCATATTTATTAAATATAATCTGGCTCCTCGGGGATAGGTAGATAGATACAAACAGGTAGGCATATAGATAGGTAGTAATTTTATCTCATTCCTGCATGTGTGATTCAGATTTATGGCGAGCCTAAGACGAGAGGTAAGAACCTGCACATCACATTGTGAATGCTCTTTGCATCTTTCACCATCCTGCATAATTAGTTAGATACTTGCATTTCACATTTAAGACAAAATACAAATTCTGGTGGACCGGGCCGCAACCGATAAACCCTTGTTGTTACTTTGACCTATGGTAGCCGGACCGTAAAACCGGATGGATTCCCTATACCAAACAGTCAACGGGCTAGTTGGGAACGTTGATTGGGGAGAATCCCTTACTGTTGTTGCCTGCGAATTTCCAGGCCCCAACAAGTCCATCATCCCAAATCTATTTAGGATCTCTACTGTATACTTCTCTTGACCAAGGAAGACCCCATTTGTACTCTGTCATGCCTCCATACCTAGAAAATAAAGCATCATGCGCAAGTCCTTCATTTTGAACTCGGCAGCAAGCTTCCTCTTTGTATCTGTAATCAACCCATCCTCACTTGTCACAAATAGGTCATCTACATACAGTAGGAGTATCATCGGGTTCCCTTCCTCAACCTTGTAGTAAAGTTTGGAGTCCTATTTACTCTTGGTAAAGCCCAAACTAGTCAAGAATCTATCCATCTTGTTGTACCATGTCCTCGACGCTTGCTTCAATCCGTACAAATCTTTCTTCAATTTACACACATGAGTTTTCCTATCATGTGTGTCAAATCCGAGTGGCTGCTCCACATACACTTCCTCTTCCATTACACCATTCAAGAATGTTGTCTTGAAATCCATCTGGTGTATCTTCCATTTCATCACTGCAGCCAGAGAAAGTAGTTTTTTGATGGAAGTGTATCTGGCTACATGTGCAAAAGTCTCTTCATAATCTATCCCTTCCTTTTGGGAGAAGCCACGTGCCACAGATATCACTTTATATTTCTCTATGTTGTCATCTGCAGCATGCTTGATCTTGTAGATCCACTTGGAAGTCACAATAGAATTCTCTTTGGGTCTCGGGACCACATCCCAGACATCATTCTTCATGATCGACTGGTATTCCTCGATCATTGAATCCTTCCTGTTACAGAGAAAAGCTTCCTATGGCTTGGGGGTACCACAATTGAAATTATGACACCATAAATCAATCCTTTCTAATATGCAAGAGCAATAAAAAAATATAACACTAAGGGATATGAATCGTACCTTATTCCGAACGGTTGACGTAGATCCCTGTTGGGCTTTTCCAACATGCTTGCATTCACAATTTTCTCTCAACAACATCAAAGAAGACAAGCATGATATATATATTAATGTGTTAGAGATACTCTAGCATATATAATTAACCATGTATAAGCAAATAAATGCATCCATGGATACAATATTCGTATTTATGCACTTGCATTGGACCAGAAATGGATATTTCTATTAATAAATAAGAGATACAATAGTGACAAACTCTGTCTGCACTTCTGCAAACCAGAGAAACCGAGTCCTCCACCTCGGACTCCACCACTTCAATCCTCCATCTCTTAATGGAAATCTCACAAATAAAAGGCAAGCTTGGAAAGAGAAGCAATATGTGCTCCAAAGGGACAAAGGGATGCAAACTCAAGCATAAGCAAATGAGGCAACAATAGACTATAGTTTCCTTACTCTTCAATTTCTCCTCTTTCATTGTATCCAAGAGGCTCAATATATAGCACTCCAAAGAGGTAATGGAGGGTTGAGTCTGAGCATTTTCAAGGAATATGGAAGGCCAAGAGTCAATTTATTCGGACTATCTATGAGGAAAACTCCAAAAATATCTGTCTTCATGCACACTTCCCGATGTACGCGGGTTTGAGCTCAAAAGCTGTGTATATCCACAAGTATAGCTTTAAAATTTGCGCATAGGTATAAACAGGTGGTTTTTGGGGATAATCTTTGAACATCAAAGTATAACATAGGTAAATGGGGTCCAAAGAGTTCGCATAGGGACATGGAAGGCCATAAAGGTGTGATCTACCAAGTGTGGTAAAATCAGCTATAACAGATGCCCCCTAATATGTGAGATTAGAGGGGTAACATGATGGCCAAAATACATTATATAATCCATCCTAGAAGTGAATTAATGAAGACCCAGGTGGAAGAACTAGCCACTCATCAGTACAATACAATGATCAATCTCTGCGTATGACTGCAAATAGATATAGTAGTCCTGGATACATAAGAGTACAATGGCCATTAATAGGCATGATATACAAATGTCATGTGTGGTCATCACCACGTACAATATACAATGGATCAATATCTCCATAATAGATGAAGATATTTGATATACACTGGAATCTGGTCATGAGAGTTGACATCTCATGAATACTGGCACGATCAAGGAGGTAGCATATATGGAATTCCACCAAGTTGGAAGGTCTTCTACGTAAACCGCTATGAGTACATGTCCTACTATGTGAATAGACATGTCAAGGTCAAACATATTAGTCCATATTTTGGTTATCGGTCATTGATGTATACCATTAATAGATGTGAGATAACCCACTGATAATGAAAATGGGAATCAAGGTACAGAGTGCAATCTAACAAGTGTGAATAGATGTGTTGAGGTCGAACACTTAAAAGAATCCAACGATCACAGGACATTGATGTATTCCCAAAATAGTCAATGGTGAGAGAACCTACCACTGATGACTATAAGTCTCAAGGCACTAAAAGGACTCTAGACCCCTATTCCAAAATAAATGATTTGAATTCAATGGAATGGAATCCGCCAGAAGGAGGGAATTAAGGCATCCCCCATCAACCAACATTAGGTACTCAACAATACTATATAATGTGGAAGAACTCGAACACGATGTGCACAAACTAGTAAATGTACCAGGAATGGCCGACATGCAAACTCAAGACAATCGGGGAATGGTTGACTCAGGCTTAAACTTCCTTCAAACAAGAGCATAAGGTGAATGGTGACTGAAGGTAGGTAGCATGGACTCGATAGGAAAACTAGGACATCTTAGTGACACAGGAGTCATCAATAGAGGCTCCATAGGGACTAGAAGCATAACCAAATGGTGGAGATAAAATTAGAGTAACGAGTACAAATCCTAAAGTCAAACTAATAACCCAACCAATGGATGTAATATATAGTGCTCTATTCAAAGGCGACATGACTCAACTGCTGCCAAAGATAATATCATTTCTTATCCAACTTTTATGTCTTTTTAATTTTTTGGACATTTTTTCAGAGGTTGAAAAGCTTGAAAAAGAATAAAAGTGCTTTATAGTAAATAGCTAGGAGGAGACAAGTGTTGCAGGAAATTAAACTAGTTCCAATCAGTGGAACATACCTTTTCTCAATGCAAGGAAGCATGTGTAGGATAAGGACATTCGTGGGGAAGGTATCCTCCCGGTAAAGGGTGATCAAGCTGCAAAGGATATAAAAGAGGCTTTTCTTGGCTAGAATCGAGATAAGATCAGGCTACATGGTTTATAACTCTAAAGTAGGGAGCCGACATAAGGCTTAATAAGGAAAGAAAAACTCATTAAATGCAATTTCAACTTGATATACAAGGGAGTTCCTATGGGGAATGGCCAGCATAAATTTCAAGAGGAGTATGAAGCTCTTGCTCAAGGACATGGAGGGACTACAAGGGAATCCCAAAACCTAAAGGAGAAATCTTAGCATGGGTACCAAATGAAAAATAGGATCTAACTAGGGCACCCATGTATGGGAAGGCTCTACCATTCACATAATATCACTTCTAACAATAGCATGCAGGTTATGTGAGATTATGGAATGGGTTCGTACCTAAGGTTAAGATGAAACGGTCACAAGGTTGGGATCCAAATCCCAACGAACTCAATCCAGAACCTAGGGATAAAGGCCATACTATTGGCACTTTGCAGGATTGTGGGGCTAGAATCCCTCCACCAGGCTTCAAGACCATTGATTTTCTATGCGGTGGAGTGTATGTGGCCCACCATTTACGATTGGAGTACCTCACTACTGAGCAACATGAAACAACAACCTACAGATTGCAATATGGGAAGGGTAAGAAACTTTGGCTTCAGAAGAATCTTGAGTGCTTTCTCCTTTGAGCGTGTGTCGTCGCGAAGCCCAATATTTGTGATTACCCCTCATGGTTCTCGGGATCTAGCTCAACCACCCTGGGTGAATGTCATGCGGAGACAAGGAGGGGGACGAGTAGCCAACCCCTACCCAACAAATTTATTTCTATGGTGGCGCAGGAAAATCATTGCCATAGATAATGACCCTTACAATGGGATAGACTTTCGTGGAGACCTTGATATGCCCATCCCACCAGGATCCGCATATGGAGATATAGGTAACAATCCCGACTCAAACTTGTTTTTTTTTAATTATTAATTTTTTCTTTTGTGTTTTTTGATATACTAAATAAAAAAGATATGTTTTCAGTGTGATGACATATAGTGATACTTGGTCATATACATGCAGATGTGGGTCCTAGATGGCTAGACGGTTTCCCTCGTCATCGACGGAGGGGTAGAGGTGATGACATTGTAGGTGTGGATGTGGAGCGTACGCTCCAAAAAAACAATACTAACTTCATTAGGATGACACACAAAGTACCCATGGCGCAAGTCGAGGACTTGCCTAAGGCCATGCAATGACAAGTGGTGGGAGTACCATGAGCATGGGTTTTCTTATTCTGACAAGTAGCTAGAGCTCTTTTGTGTTATCATGTCCAACACCCTCCATAGGCTTAGAATCCTAGATGTACCTTTTCTTTATGACGACCGTGTAGTATATTTTGGTGGCTCGGAAGCCCCATTTTTGTATATGACATTATGTATTATGACACCACATTTTTGGACTTAATCTTCAGGTAGCACCTTAATCTGATTGTAACCAGAAAAACCATCCATCATTGAAATTATTTATGCTCCGACCACTTTTTGCAATATATGATCCATATTCGGCAAAGGATAATTATCTTTCATGGAGACCTTGTTCAAATTTCTGAAGTCTATGCAAAGCCTTATTTCTCCATTCTTCTTTCTAACAGGAACTAAATTAGCAACCCATCTTGAGAATCTTTAAGTCACGATAATTTTGGCATCAAATAATTTTTTAATTTCCTTCTCAATGACTGGTAGCAGCTTTGGGTTTATTCTTCTAAGCTTCTGTCTGAAAGGTTTTTCTCCAGGTTTGATGGGAATAGTGCGTTGTATTATTGAAGTATCATATTCCTTAAGGTCTTCATAACTCTAGGCAAATACATCTGTATACCTTTTCATCAAGTTCACATATTCTTCTTTTTCCTTCGTAGGCAAATTTTTAGACAATTTCATAATCTTTGGATTTTCTTTAGTACCAATATTCCTATCTTCAATAACATTATCAGCAGGCTTCACTTTAGGATCTTTAGCAACATCATTCTGATCAAAAAGTTTTTCTAAAGGGATAAAACCTCTTGGTATAAAATTATTTTTCAATTGAATGATATCTTTCCCTCCTAAAGTTCCCTTGAATTTTTCAGTTCCATTCTTTTCTTCTTCACTTTCTTCAGCATCTTGGAAATTCTCACAGTTATCATTTTCAGCATCAATATGAGTATTTACAAATTCTCCTAAGAATTCTAAAAACCTTTTTATCTGCATATCATCCTCAAACACCTGCCAATATTTAGAATTATCAGGTATAGATGGTCTATTTACAATATCCACTTGATATTCCTTTTGACCAGCACTTGGGGTTTTGAATTTTCCAGTAGCTACTGCCAAATAATCAGCTACTGTATTCTCATATCTAGGAACCACCTTAATTGTAAACTCTGTAAAAAAGTTACCAATCATATCCCATACTTCATTTCTATAAGCTCTCATCTGGGGATGCTTGGTTTGATAAATATCATTCACTTGATTTATCACTAGCTCTGAATCTCCCAAAACTCTTATCCTCTGTGCTCCCAAATCTTTCAACGCATGCAACCCAAGTAACAAAGCTTCATATTCAGCTAAATTGTTTGTGACTTCAAATGTTAATTTATATGATAAAGCTTTAAAATCCCTAATGGAAGAAATTATGTACACACAAGCACCAACACCAACCTTTGCTACAGATCCATTAAAATACATAGTCCAAAAACCTTCTCTTTTTTGTTTCTCTTCTAAACCATTTTGTTCTATAACTCCTTCCTTTTTATTTTCTTCAGATTTCATTTGCAAGGTAGACTCCAAATCACACAGGAGAGTATCATTAAAGAAAATATAAGAACCCAAGTCAGTATCGATAGCATATAAATGATGAATTTTGGATTTGAGGATCAACTTGTTCTCTATTGAATGATCTATTGTCAACAGTCAATCTATCCATCAACTTCTCCATTGTCTTCAATATCATTTCAAATTTAATATCAGTAGCAAACGAAGAAGTAGAAGGAATATTTTCTTCTTTTTTCTTCCTATCAATGTCTCTTTGTTTCATTTTTCCACTCGCCATCATATTTGCTTCCACTTCTAAAGCGTATGTGAACATAGCAGCAAGACTCACTGATTTTATTTCCCTTAATGAAAATGCAAAGTCATTATCAAAAGCTCCAACATAATGAAGTTTAGCAGTAGCTGCAGAAGGTTTAATATCTTTTGGAATGGAATTATAAACTCTCATAAACCTGCTTGAAAATTCATGAACAGATTCAAAACCTCCCTTCTTGAGATTATTATATTGGGACAAAATCTGCAAAGGGATCTGTTTGGCATCCCACCATTCTAAAAATGCATTCTGGAAAGCTTGAAAACTAAATATAGACGCGGCCAGCAAATCTTGAAACCATTTCTTTGCTTCTCCTAATAAAATTTGAGAAAACAACCGCAGTTTAACATTTGCATAATTGAATTCCTCCAAGTCAACAAAATCTTCAAATTTAGCCACATGCTGCTTTGCAGTTATGTCTCCTTCTACATCGAACATAGAAATTCTTTGGGAATAATTTTGGGGAAGGTCATGCAATATAGCAGGCAAACGCAAAGGAGCAAGTCTAGTTTCTATTGGTCTAGGTGGATTCAGAGGTACTGAGGAGTTCTGAGTATTTTGAACAACAAGTGTTTCTTCAACTTTTGCAGACTGTTGCAGATCTCTCCAAAGGGAATCAAGTAAATAAGACTCTAATCTACGGGGATTAAATTCAACTTTTTTAAGATCAGATTCATATTTAGACTTCAACAAACCCTTTCCAATATTAAATTCCCAATATTGATAAAAAATACTATTAGAATCTCGAGAAGATGATGCACCAAACAGAGAAATATCTATCTTTTCTTTATCTTTTTTCTTAAACAATTTTTCTGGATCTTCTAAACTCCTTAAAATTTCGGTATCAGAATTACCTCATGTATGTCTTTTTGAAGCCATAATGACTTCTCAAATTTTGAAATACTCTTAAATTCGAATCGCCAGGGAAAATATACAACCTTCTTGACTAACAAAAATTCATGTTTTCCCACAAAAATCTTTTCTTGATCTTTAAAACTCTATCGTTCTTCCCAGGGCAGATTTGCACTTTCGTCCCCGGAAACAACGCCAATTTGTTAGCACTTAGAATGTACCCAGGTTGTAAAAGGTAAATCCGAAAGGTAACAGCAAAAACCACTTTAGAAAGAAACTGGCTTTTCTTTCCATAGAGGGATCTCTCAAATATAAATTTAACAGGGCCAAATATTGGAATCAATACTTTAAAATCATGCATATGCTTGAAACAACACATATAACCATTGGGAAATGGAGTCAAATAGATAAAGATAACACAAATCTTTCATACATGGGATTTCAACAAAGGCAAGATAACCATCCAGTTATAGTCATTCATTGATTTCAGGTGAATAAGAAAGAAACATGAACAATCCATCAATATAGAGCATCATAAGATGAATTCCATATCAACTTTAGCAGAAACATTTATGAAATATCTGAAATAATAGCCAGAGCATAACAAGTATGAATTCTGAAACTATTCAACACTACATTTCAGATATGAAGAAAACAAAATGGAAGGTTGGCACTTAGAAGACAATCACATAGAAAGGAAAGGCACAGACTGTAACATAAATGACACAGGAATCTTTGATGAACAACCAACATTCAGCTTTGTTATTTCAAAAATTGTATGTCCTCAAAAAACACATCGATCAATAAATTCAAATATATACACAAAGAACTTCTTCCCAAGAAGATCAATAACTGAATAATCTGTTAATCAAAGTTTTTTGTAACTATATCCCTAACAACTAGGAATAAAACTACATGCTTCAATTCTGATAACATATCGTTTAATTATAATCAACTTGGTGACAACAAGGCCTGAATAAGCAGCTCCACAATGCGCAACACCTATTTTCAAGGATGAAGAATATACTTGGTTTTCTCGAATCTTTCCACGGTCCTCCATTGTTCTGCACTTGGTGTATCATATTCTGTCATTTCTCTAATAGATACTTCCAGATCCACATAGGCCTCATAAGATACTGTGGGAAACCCTCCTCTAACGATCAGAAACTTTTGCAATATTTCGAAATCCTTTGTCAATTTCTCTATGATGATTTTTCTAGTCAGCCCTTTTACCAAGTCTTCAAACTTGGAATGGTCCATGCGGTTTTGTACTAACAGACTATGATAATGCTCTTGAGAAAATAATATTCCTTCATCGTCCCAAAAAGAAGGGAGTCCATATTCAAATAACTCCTTGAAAGTACGCCTGAAATCATTTATCTATGAAGACATTGCATTTTCTTTATCCTGCACCACCTTCATGAGCTGATGTTTGTTAATAAATTTCTTCGACCATAGTACAATAGCTACTCTGTCCTTAATTCCGATCTCCTGCAACTTTTGATATGTTAGAGAATTCAAAAAATTTAAAGCATTTTGAGATGTGTTTAAAGGCTTATTCTCCATGGTCTCATTTGCCAACTTTAGTCTTTGAGTAGCTAAATTGACTAATACACTTTGATCATCAATAAAATTTAGATAGTGCCTAAAATTAGTAACTTCCACAGATAATGTATCCCAAATCATATGCTTAGCTCCTTGTAGAGGAGCTTTTCCTGTACTTCTTTCCTTCAACTCATTAAACTTTTTCTGCAACTAGCTTTTATCATTTAATATTTTATTCTTATTTTCAATCATTCCAGCCAATTCTGATTTAATATTCTCATTTTCTTCTTTCAATTATTTGATTTCCACATCCTTCAAACTTACTTGGGACATAGACACTAATAGATCATCAACAGAAAATTCACTTAAAGGTTTTTCAATATTCACAAGGGATAAATCTGTATCAGCAGGAGTCTGGCTCATTATTTCTTCCATAATTTCCTTTTCATCGTTCTGATCTTTTTTCAACTTTGAAATCTGGGTCATCAATTCAGATCTTTCCATTTCCCATTTGCTTTTTTCTTCCTGCAGTTTCAAAGCTTTACCTTTCTAATCCATCATCTCTTGATAAAATTTATCTTTTTCTTCTTGTAATGTAAATAATTCTGTGGACTGAGCATGTTCATTATTTGGAATCTTAAGCTTCTTTTTTAATACCTGGATGGTATTGTCTTTTTCTTCCAAAAGATTTTTGGTGGCTTGTGCATTTCTTGGTTCACTTCCCATGCTTATAATATCTGCCTGTAGCTTCTTAATCTGTATCAGATTTTCTTTATTCTCTATTTTCTCATGTTTCAATTCGACTTCCATTTTATCTACAAGGGCTTGAAATTTGTTAATTTTCATAATAGCATGTAATAAATATGAATAAATAATATCTCCCCTCTGCTTATGAAGTTGTATCTTGTCGGGGACACTAATTTTATCTAACCTTACTTCCATCTTAGATACCTTTTTATCACTAACCATAGCGAACTTCAAGGTGTTCCTCTCCACATCTTGAGTAGAAATCAATGATGTATTTTGATTGACTAGACTCCTAACTCGAGGAAGTAGATTTTTGGTTTCCTCTGATGACTGCATCTATTTTTCAGCATAACTTGACACGAGCTCTGCTCTGAATTTTAAACCTGGACTAGGTTCTGCACTATCTTCTCCTCCAAAGGAATATTGATGCATTTGTACTAACTTCTTCGAGAACAAAACTATTTTCTTTGAATCTTCTGCAATTATTTCTCTTGAAACTTGATCATCCTAAGAATGTGTTTTAATCTTTTTACATGAACTGTTTTTGTCTACATCCATACTCTCAATCTCAGAAAGACTTCTCTTATTCAAAATGCTAGGATTATCAGGTGCTTGAACTGCTGTAATCAACTCATTGCTCCTACTTTCATCAAAACAAGACAAATTGGCTATTTCTTCTAAACCTTCAACAACCTGATGATCGAATGGTTTGTTTTTATTTGATTGCTTCCTTTGATAAATTATATTATGCGGATCATAATTGATTCTTTGGTCTTTCTGGAAATCCATAATTTCTAATAACTTTTCTACAACTATCAGTGCACTTTTGTTTTTGAAAATAAATGGACCAACTTTAAGAGGAAATTTAATATTAGAAGACTTCTTGAATGCTCCAAAATTCTCCTCTTCTGCACATAATCTCTGCCTCATGAACTCAAGTGCAAAAATTCTTGGAGTTAGAAAAACATGTAACTTGTATGGTTTCCCAGTGAAACCATACACCCTCAAAATAGTAAAATCTTTATATAAGAACCAGTCTCCTATTTTGTCTTCTGAGGATGATTGCAACATGAGTTTAATTTATTCTAACACCCTTGGTATTAATTCATCAAACAACAATTTGTACACCTCAGACATAATGGTATTTAGAAACTCAAACATATTGATTTGTTTCGGAAGATTTGGAGAGAAAACAGTGGACGGGTATTGTAATTCTTATACATTTGAACACATCAACATGTTCAACAAGTATGACTGATATTTGAAAAACCTGACCTTTGGAAATTTGACTAACTGGACATGGATGAATTCAGCCAAATACTCATCCAGACTGAAATAATGGACTAAATGAGACTTGGGATCAATTGAACTCATTCTCAATAAGAAACCTAAAACAACTTCGCTGATATGAAAATCATAGTCTAGACCCAAAATTTGACAGACTAAAGACATGACCAACTGCAATTCTTTTTTGAAAATGTTAACATTATATGGCATAAAATGACCCTCTAATGACTGACCTTCATTAAGAATACTGGACAGAAACCTGCATCTAATTTCGGTTTTACAACTTTTGTACATTTCAACTAAGATAGACTCATTCACAGACTCACAATTGTCAGGGAAACTATTAGGTAGGTTAAGTATTTCGCGAATGGCTTTTGCATCAATCTTACAAAGTATTTTGGATGTGGTATGACTCATGATGACTCTTTCAAAAGGTGAATAACTTCTTGTGCACCATTCAACAAATTCTGGAAATGGTAAAGTTTGTTCAATGGTGAAATAATACGAAAAAGACCTGCAGAAACTCAGAACGTCATTTCCCTGCAAATTACACTGCCATAACCACTCCTTAGAGACTGATACATTTCCAACTAATAAAATCAGGTCACATACATTTCTGTCTTTATCCACAACAAATTCCTCCCTTTCATCCAGAACTCTGCTTAAAAATTCTAACCACAGTTCGCTTTCCATAACGGACAATGATGACAATTCTTTGAACAAAGCTTAAGTGTTTTAAGGCTTACCTATGACTGTGAATGTAGATACCTAAGGTTGACTTCAGAAATATGGTAGGATGTCTCCTAATTTGCTCGTTCGCAGCATGCCAATAAAATGATTTTTTAAAACCAAGTCAACTTTACCTTTATATGACGGTCTATTCCAAAGCCTTCATTAAGCGGTTTTTCCTGAACTGCTTTTCTCCGCAGAATTCACTTCGAGTCGCCATGTAGAACGTGGTTTACATTCCGCTACCACCTTTCCATTTTAAACATCTCGCAACTTTATCCTCTAGAACCGATAATAACCATCGATGAGTTTTCACTTTTTCTTAAGCTGTTGGATTGAAATTGGATGTAAACATTCCGCTAGCCTTTTCTATTTTTTCAAACGTGCATCTTTATTCAATGGAGTGTTTCTTAGCCGTAGATTTGTTTGCTTCATTCCAACACCGTTGACCTTCAAGCTTAATTAACCACATCCGCTTCTCCTTACCTCCTGTGCATCTTTATCTAGCGGATCTATTTTAAACCATAGATCTTCACCTCAATCGCTTTACACCATCGGATCACATGCCAAATTAACCACTATGCGCAATTTAATAATAGAATCAAACTATTAAACTTAGCCAAGTTCATGTATCCTTTTATTACTCCTCCATCATATTTCTTCCTCAGTTGTTCAAAATAAAGGTGCTAACAACTGGCTCCAACTAGGGATGACATCCTCCCTGTGAGGTATCAAAGAACTCGTAGACAGGTTCATGTCTTCAATCTTTGTATCCAAACTTCCAATTTTTTTATTTTTTATCTGATATATTTCTTCTAAAGAAAAATGGTTTACCTCCTAAATATTAGGGCCTTCACTCCGGGCTTCAAAAATATTCGGTTCACCATCTGTACTAATTTCAAGAAAACAAATATTTACAAACTATGGTACAACTTTACCTTCCACCTTAGGACAGGTAATGCTTCAAAAATCTTCCATTGACAAGGTTACTCTCTAAAGGAACCCCATTCAGATATTCCAAAAGAAATGTGTTTTCCCCTCTGTGACCT
This sequence comes from Pseudotsuga menziesii, assembly GCA_001517045.1. NCBI lineage: Eukaryota > Viridiplantae > Streptophyta > Pinopsida > Pinales > Pinaceae > Pseudotsuga > Pseudotsuga menziesii. The sequence goes on along the minus strand of LPNX010596389.1, from coordinate 137,583 downwards.
GCAATAACATAAGGACCTACCAACATGTGATCAAATTTTCCATGTTTATCTTCTTTAGGGGCATCCCATTTTAACACCAGGTCCTCAACCTGGAACTGTTCTTCTTTCACCCTTCTATCAAAATTATTTTTCATTTTTTCCTGGTGTGTCTGCACTTTATCATAAGCTTTATTCCTTTACTCTTCTAACTCAATGATTTGGTTGATCCTTCTACGCATGTGGTTTGGTTCTTCTTGTTGCTCCTAAAAATATCTCATAACCGAAACACCCAAAGATGCTGGAAAAATAACTTCTGTTCCATATACTAATTGGAATGGAGACATTCCAATCGCTCTTTTAGTACTAATCCTGTTAGCCCATAAAGCATATTTAAGATTGGTATGCCAAGATGTTTTATTATCTTCTAACAACTTCTTGATGATCCTTACCAGGCTCTTATTTGAAACCTCGGCCAACCCATTTCCTTGTGGATAATAAGCAGTTGAATGATTTAAGCTGATATGATATTTATGACAAAAATTAACCATCTTTTTGGATTTAAAGGCTGCTGCATTATCTATCATTATCCTTCCGGGGCACCCAAACCTAGCCATTATGTTTTCTTCAAGAAAATCCATAATTACTGTCTTAGTTTCTCTCCTAGTGGGAATTGCTTCGATCAATTTTGTGAAATAATCTGTGGCTGTTAAGATCCATTTATGTTGTCCTGAAGAATTTGGGTTTATTTCTCCAATGAAATCCAAACCCCACTACTGAAAATGAGCTTCTACTATTATTGGATTAAGAGGAAGGGGAATTACCTTTCTTTTACAGTCAAAAGTCTAGCATTGATGACATATGCTAGTTTCTTTGTACACATCTGAAAGCAATGTAGGCCAACAGTAACCTACTCTCAAGATTTTATTTACCGTCACCTTCCAAGAATGATGTCCCCCACAATCTCCTTTATGAAATTCTTTTACTGTATGATGGGCCTCATTTTCTAAAAGGAAATTGAGTAACACCCATCTAGGATCCTTCCAATAAAGATATCGATTTATAATACAAAACTTAGCAGCTTTCAATTTCACCGATCTTGCTCTTGATTTACTCAATCTTGCTGGTGCTTGTAAATTTTGAAGAACGTGAACAATATCAGAGTACCATGGAGATGCAACATTGTCAATCATTACTTCTAGCCCTGTATCTAACTGATGAGACTGACTAGATAAGAAATTGAGCTGTAAAGACTCACAGTTTGAATCTGTCATCATTTTCGCCAATCCCTTCCCTTTAACCAACTTTGTAGGTTTAATCTCTATGTCATACTCCAGTAATGTCATTATCCATTTCGTCCTTCTTCCTTCTGGGTCAGGTTGTGTGAGAATCCATTTTACTGCAGCAGTTGGAACATGAGCAATTACATGTGAGTGAAGAATATACACCCTGAAATCTTTCAATGCTTTAACCAAATCATATGCCTACTTCTCCATGATATCAAAGTTCAATTCTCCATCCCTCAACATCTTACCAAAAAATGCTATGGGTTGCTCCATGTTCTCATCATTCTTCTGTAACAAACTGTAGCAATAGTATGTTCGGAAGCATAAGAAAATACTAGAAAATATTTAGTGAAATATGGAGTCACCAACACTGGAGCCTCTGAAATAGCTTGTTTTATTTCCTTAAAAGATCTCCTGGCTTCCGCTGACCATTTTATCTCATGACCCTTTTTCAGCATATTTGTAATATTCATTAATATTTCAGCAAAACTGGGCATGAACCTTCTTAAAAAATTTACTTGTCCCAAGAATGATTGTATTTCTTTTTTGTTCCTTGGTTCTCCTACCTTCAAGATTTCGCTGACTCTATCAGGATCGATCTTTATTCCATCTTTAGAGATTATGTGGCCCAACAATTTTCTTCTTCTGGTGCGAAATTTGATTTCTTTGGATTCAATGATATACCAAATTTCCTGCACTTCATGAATTTTTTTTCCAAATGATGAATATGCTCTCTATCAGACCTTGAATAAACTGTGATGTCATCCATGTAAATTACCACAAATTTGCCAATTTCTCCCGCAAAAGCAATATCAATGGCACGCTGGAAAGTAGCCCCTGCATTCATCAAACGAAAAGGAATCTTTGCGTACATAAAAGTGCCCCATGTTGTAGTAAAGGCAGTCTTCTCTTGATCTCCAGGTAGCACCTTAATATGATTGTAACCAGAAAAACCATCCATCATTGAAATTCTTTCTGCTTCGACCACTTTCTGCAATATATGATCCATCTTCGGCAAAGGATAATTATCTTTCATGGAGACCTTGTACAAATTTCTGAAGTTTATGCAAAGCCTTATTTCTCCATTCTTCTTTCTAACAGGAACTAAATTAGCAACCCATCTTGAGAATCTTAAAGTCACGATAATTTTGGCATAAATAATTTTTTAATTTCCTTCTCATTGACTGGTAGCAATTTTGGGTTTATTCTTCTGAGCTTCTATCTGAAAGGTTTTTCTCCAGGTTTGATGGGAATAGTGTGTTGTATTATTGAAGTATTGTATTCCTTAAGGTCTTCATAACTCCAGGCAAATACATATGTATACCTTTTCATCAAGTTCACATATTCTTCTTTTTTCTTCGTAGGAAAATTTTTAGACAATTTCATAATCTTTGGATTTTTTTTAGTACCAATATTCCTATCTTCAACAGCATTATCAGTAGGCTTCACTTTAGGATCTTTAGCAACATCATTCTGATCAAAAAGTTTTTCTAAAGGGATCAAACTTTTTGGTATAAAATTATTTTTCAATTGAATCATATCTTTCCCTCCTAAAGTTCCCTTCAATTTTTCAGTTCCATTCTTTTCTTCTTCACTTTCTTCAGCATCTTGGAAATTCTCACAGTTATCATTTTCAGCATCAATATGAGTATTTACAAATTCTCCTAACAATTCTAAAAACGTTTTTATCTGCATATCATCCTCAAACACCTGCCAATATTTAGAATTATCAGGTATAGATGGTCTATTTACAATATCCACTTGATATTCCTTTTGACCAACACTTGGGGTTTTGAATTTTTCAGCAGCTACTGCCAAAGAATCAACTACTGTATTCTCTTATCTAGGAACAACCTTAATTGTATGCTATGTAAAAAAGTTACCAATCATATCCCATACTTTATTTCTATAAGCTCTCATCCGGGGATGCTTGGTTTGATAACTATCATTCACCTGATTTATCACCAGCTCTGAATCTCCCAAAACTCTTATCCTCTGTGCTCCCAGATCTTTCAACGCATGCAACCCAAGTAACAAAGCTTCATATTCAGCCACATTGTTTGTGCATTCAAATGTTAACTTATATGATAAAGCTTTAAAATCCCTGATGGGAGAAATTATGTACACACCAGCACCAGCGCCAACCTTTGTTACAGATCCATCAAAATACATAGTCCAAAAACCTTCTCTTTTTTGTTTCTCTTCTAAAGCATTTTGTTCTATCACTCCTTCCTTTTTATTTTCTTCAGATTTCATTTGCAATGTAGACTCCAAATCACACAAGATATTATCATTAAATAAAATAGAAGAACCCAAGTCAGCATCGACAGCATATATATGATGAATTTCGGGTTTATCTTGACTGCTTACTACATAGGGAGTTCTTTTCTCACTGTACAACCTCCTGCTCCCATATTGGACAGGAATAGTGGCATATGACATATCTATTTGTAAACTACCCTTCAACTTTGAAGTCCAAGACCTTGATAACAACACCCCAAATTTTGGTGGAATGTCTGCCACCACCACATCCATTACTATTGTTTTAGATGGCAATTTATTCAAAGTTACTACCATATCCTGAATTAAACCAAGACACTTCACCCTCCTAGAATAAAAAAAGTACAAATATTTAAAAGGTCTTGTCACTTCCAGCCTCAAACTTTCAACTACTCCCTTTGGCATTAGATTATGCGATGCACCTGAATCTAAGATTGGATTATGTACCACCATATCATGCACATTCAAACTTAAATAAAAAGGAGGGACTTCTTCATTATCTACACATTCAACTTTTGGCCCGAATGAAATAGTGGTATTGTCATCTGTCAACTCCAAAATGTCGGACTGAAATTCTCCTTGACCTCTAACCATCTTTGTTATGGTATCCCTCTACTCATTATTTCTTAGCAACTCGTTAAAAGAAACAGAGATTTTCAACTTGGAAAGTTCATTCTATAAATTAAAATTAGAATTAACTTTCTCTACATCTATTGGCGCTACTGGTTTCATTCCTTTGTTTTTTGTATTTCATTCTCAACTACTTTATTTACAACAGGCTGTTTTTGTATTTCCTTTCCTTTTTCTATATTTAATGAACTGGTGGAAGGCTGATTTGGATTTAGCCTCCCTTTATTTATAACAACTTCTCTATTTCTCAATCTAATCTTCCTCTGTACATCATCCATAGCATGTAGATAACCCCTCTGGTACTACTTTGACTCCCTTTCAAATCCTTCATTTCCATCTTCCTGTGCAAACATGTTATGTTCTTCTTCAATAAGATATATCTTTGAATCTAATTCCCCAAAAATATGAATTTCATTTTCAGCAGGATCTTCTTCATCCGCAACATAATTCTCAGGGAATGGTGGTCGAATCTGCTGCTCTTTTTCATTCCTTAGATTTCTCATATCTCTTTTCCTATTTTGTGGAGGCATAGGAGGATTTGGTCTTCTGAAATTCAGATTTCTGATTTGAGGAGCAGCTTGTTCTCTATTGAATGATCTATTGTCCACAGTCAATCTATCCATCAACTTCTTCATTGTCTTCAACATCATTTCAAATTTAATATCAGTAGCAGACGAAGAAGTAGAAGGCATATTTTCTTCTTTTTTCCTCCTATCAATGTCTCTTTGTTTCATTTTTCCACTTGCCATCATATTTGCTTCCACTTCTAAAGCGTCTGTGAACACAGCAGCAAGACTTGCTGATTTTCTTTCCCTTAATGAAAATGCAAAGTCGTTATCAAAAGCTCCAGCATAATGAAGTTTAGCAGTAGCAGTAGAAGGTTTTATATCTTCTGGAATGGAATTATAAACTCTCATAAACCTGCTTGAAAATTCATGAACAGATTCAAAACCTCCCTTCTTGAGATTATTATATTGGGACAAAAGCTGCAAAGGGCTCTATTTGTCATCCCACCTTTCTAAAAATGCATTCTAGAAATCTTGAAAAGTCAATATAGACGCGGTCGAAAAATCTTTAAACCATTTCTTTGCTTCTCCTGATAAACTTTGAGCAAACAACCGCATTTTAACATATGCATAATCGAATTCCTCCAAGTCAACAAAATCTTCAAATTTAGCCACATGCTGCTTTGTAGTTATGTCTCCTTCTCCATCGAACAGAGAAATTCTTTGGGAATAATTTTGGGGAAGGTCATGCAATACAGCAGGTAAACGCAAAGGAGCAAATATAGCTGCCATTGGTCTATGTGGATTACGAGGTACTGAGGAGTTTTGAGTATTTTGAACGATAAGAGTTTCTTCAACCTTTGCAGACTGTTGCAGACCTCTCCAAAGGGAATCAAGTAAATAAGACTCTAATCTATGGGGATTAAATTCAACGTTTATAAGATCAAATTCAGATTTAGACTTCAACAAACCCTTTCCAATATTAAATTCCCATTCTTGATCAAAAATACTATGAGAATCTCGAGAAGATGATGCACCAAACAGAGAAATATCTATCTTTTCTTTATCTTTTTTCTTAAACAATTTTTTTGGATCTTCTAAACTCCTTAAAATTTCGGTATCAGAATTACCTCATGTATGTCTTTTTGAAGCCATAATGACTTCTCAAATTTTGAAATACTCTTAAATTCGAATCGCCAGGGCAAATATACAACCTTCTTGACTAACAAAAATTCATGTTTTCCCACAAAAATCTTTTCTTGATCTTTAAAACTCTATCGTTCTTCCCAGGGCAGATTTGTACTTTCGTCCCCGGAAACAACGCCAATTTGTTAGCACTCAGAATGTACCCAGGTTGTAAAAGGTAAATCCGAAAGGTAACAGCAAAAACCACTTTAGAAAGAAACTGGCTTTTCTTTCCAGAGAGGGATCTCTCAAATATAAATTTAACAGGGCCAGATATTGGAAGATCAATACTTTAAATGGGAAAGAAAGATTCCTTCTTTGGTTTGCAAGACTTGGAGACCAAGAAAATAATGCAAATGTCCTAAGTCTGACATTTCAAAAGTTTGCTTAAGATAGGATTTCACATGGGTTATAAGGTTAGGGTCACTACGAGTAAGGATAAGATCATCAACATAAAGAAAAA